>JAMKCH010026550.1:0-125205 GCA_023653785.1 Ophioderma brevispina
GTGGGGGGTCAGCGGATACCCTCCGTAGATACTCCCCTAGTAGTAGATTTCAGCGATCGTGTTAATACCCCATTAGAGGTTTTGGTCCATTTGATGGATGCTATGGTATTGCATGAATTCCAAGGTCAGAAATAGCCTTTAAACACAAACGAATGAGCTTTGTGCACAAATGATGAAGTTTTTATAGAACAATACAATTTATCTTATTTTGTTGATGAAATGATTGGGCCAAGAATTTGCAAAACAATTGCATACTTATAATAAACACTAAAACACGATGATGTCCTTAATATTACTGATATATCACTTAATCTAGAAGTGTCCTCGATCTCTGTTTGGTGACCTATAGTGTCAAGAATTCAATTGCGATTCAGTTCAACGACGATATGCTTTCACAGTGAATATTTGAAAATGGTACCTGTACCTTTAAAGTTAGCGATATCAAGTCAGTGGGTATTTTCTTAGGTAGATTCTTCTTCAGGGAGTCCTGAAGATAACGTTGTCCAGCAGCTCAAGACCATATGGTTCTACAGGTCCCTTGACGACACAATATTTTGCAGCTTGTAGCAAATAATACTCCAGGATGCAGTATTCTTTCCACCAGCTAGTCTGTCTGTGGCGAATTTCCACTTTTAGGACCAGAAAATTATAAGCTTTTACGCTCCACAGGTAACAGCAGAAGTATGCTTCCTTTGAGCAAGATGTGGTAGCAAAATTTACGATAAATCCTGGTATTAATACTGCTAAGATTTGTCAACTCTGGAGATCAAAATTACTGGCAAACTTAAACTATCCAATCAATTAGCTCATTCCAGTGTTGGCATGCATAAACATAACTTAAACTATCCAATCAATTAGCTCATTCCAGTGTTGTCATGCATAAACATAACTTTTATATCATTAACACATTACATCAGAGTCTAACATTTTCCAACATACAGGAAAGTACACTGATAACATCATACAGAGAAATTACATACTTTTGGAACCTTGTTTTGCAGCATCTAGAAAATCCCTTTATAAAAAGCTTTCATGTAAACACTTTGACTTTCTTAATATAGCTTTTAGACAATTCCACCTTTCTCTTGCGAGTTGTAAGCATTCTCAGGTATTTTCCCTGTTACGGATCGTCTCCAATATTACCATTTCATACATAAATGATTGAACATTTTAATCACAAATTTGAGAGTATAACGAAGAGTTGACAAAGGTTTGCTGGATAAAATCAATATGACTTGTGAGGCGGAAAGAGGCCATAAATGAAAAAAAAATATGTGCTGCTCACATACTAAAAGAACAATAACGACCACAGAAAAACAATGATATAATTTCATAGGCCTATACTTTAAAAGATAACGTGTTACGATTATAATGGTTATTGTAAATATTCCCTTAAAAGATCTTTGGCTTCAGAATTACTCGAGTCAAATTACCCGAGTTTGTGTCATTGGCAGCATCATCGTCCAATTGAATGATAATGTGTGAAATATCAATATCACAGATATGGTTGTTTTCCATGAATTTTCGATATCCATCAAATGTCGATATGCATTTACCCAGTCTGATTGTGACACTTTTTCCAATGTTTCGTTTTGTCGAATGCTTATATGTCTTTTATGTTGAAAGTATTTGTACTTCGCTGTTTTATCTGAACCTATATCGGTTCCTCTGAGTTCAGATCACAATAACAGCGACGTGACGGGTGCAGAATCTCCAAACAAAATTTTTTTGTCCATTTCGTCTATTTTATACTTTGAAAATGTAGCTATATTGTTTAATGAGGCTATATATGGAGCTTAATTTTCGATTTTTATTAACCAATTTGATACAACAGATGTTTCGCAGTCACTTACGGAAGTTTCCGTAACCTGATCGATCTGACACACTTTCTTCTGACACACTTATGAATTAGGAAACCTTAACGGAATAGACATGTACTTTATTCCGTGAAGGGTTCCGAATTCATAAGTGTGTCAGAAAAAAAGTGTTTTAGATGGGTCAGGTTATGCACATGTTTATTCCGTTAAGGTTTCCGAATTTATAAGTGTGTAAGAAAAAAAATGTTTCAGATGGATCAGGTTACGGAAATCCCGTCACTTACCATTTAACACGCCAAATTATATCACCTTGTAGATGGACATTCTATGTAGAAAACGTGACCTTCTATATTAGTAATACCTTCACTTCACCTCTTACAGTCAATCAAAAGTCGGTTCAAAAGCTATTCTGAATGCTTTGAGGTTGACTGAATAAGGTTTTTCTTTCTTTCTTAAACAAATCTCCATTGAAAATAGAATGGGACTGTGTGATAGGTATTAAACAAATAATAAGTAAGAATGGCAGATAACATAACCTCAACACACTCCCACAGTCAACCTCCCACCCCTGGTAAATGAAGAGGAGGATTCGTGTTAAATTCATGGTGCTTTGCGTTGACAGACCTGCAATTTGCAAATCGTCATATGACAAACACATTTTATTTTTTTCATATACTTAAACAAATCTGCACGAGACGTTTCTCATTGTTTGAATTTCGATTTAAGCCAAAAAGCCTGTACCACGTGGCTCAGTCACCATTAATACTCACTTCAAATTATTTTGTAAATTAAACTGCTACTGATATACGAAGCGACTAATAATATACAGAACAAATATTATAATGTCATGTTTTATTAATAAGTATATCATTTAAATCCTTTCAGAACACTCTAAATATTGACACAATCTTCATAAAGCCATAAATATAACTAGTGTGGTACAAATTGTTTTATTTTGAAGGGGATATTTGGGTAATTCAGAATTCTTAGAACCAAAAACAGTGACAACGCAAGCTAAAACGCCACTTGGATAGACACCGCTCATTTCTTTCAATGATTCTATGATTGAATACAATTGTTCAAGACTGGCTCGTGGGCGATTGTCGTATTTTGTTTTTGTTACTTTGGAGAGGCGGGGGTTATTTTTTTGTGTGTTTCTCTTCTTTTCGTAGGAAACGAAGTTTTAACTGTGACAACGATATTGGCAGGATGGTGCACGAGTCCGGTGTAGAAGTAATTACAGTCCGGCGTACTCACAGTCCGGCTACACCGGTAAGCAATAGGGCACTCAATTCAGTTGACTCTTCACGCACTTTATTCCGTTATCGTCTATGGAGCCCGGAATATAGCTCCCGCCGGACTATAGTTGCTTTCACACCGGTTATTTACTTTTCCCTTCCATCTTTTCTGTGCAATAAATTTTGTTAGAGAATTACAGGTATACATTATTTTTGGAATCGGTATCTCTCTCTCTATGACGAGTTGAAGCCAGAGATAGACCACTATTAAAGTAAAAACAGTAGGCCGAGTTTTTTCACCCAGATATAATGATATATCCAATGGTATTTCAAAAATAATACCATTATTCTCATTTTAAACAGCGTTACGATATTCATGGTAATTTACATAAATTCAGTATTTTCAAAAGATGCTAAATATGTTTTAAAAAGGTAGAATACGTGGTACTCATAAATCAGACTCGTTCAGCCCGATATAAGTTAACTCTCTCATTGGTATAAGTAGGGATGATCATAACAAATTTTAAGTTGTCCCTTTTCCATGAAAGTCATTGAAAAATAGATAAATATCACTGAAGATATTATTTTGTTACTTGAAGTTAATCCAAATTTGAAGTATGTTTTTTTTCTCCAAAAAGTGAGGCCCTTGGTTTAGGAACACCTCGGGAGTTTCCATGGCATTTGAAGCATATTTAAGGGTGCATATTTAAACACTTAAACTCAATGAAAGACCAGAAAACACCAGGTATTGACGAAATCATAAGTGACATCCTTAAACAAGGACGAGAGGAGATAATATTACAGTTAACACAACAAGGACGAGATGAGATAATATTACAGTTAACACAACAAGGACGAGAGGAGATGATATTACAGTTAACACAACGGGTTGGTACATTTTGTGACCCCACTTTTTCTGCTCCCAGTTGAATTCAGCAGCCTTTCAGTATTCCGTCAAGGCTGCTGAATTCAACTGGGAGCAGGCAAAGTGGGTGCAGTAAATGTACCAACCCTAACACAACAAGGACGAGAGGAGATAATATTACAGTTAACACAACTATTCAACCAGATAGTTGAAACCCAGAAAATACCAGCATGGGAAGAAGTAAAGATAATTCTTTTGTTCAAGAAAGGAGATAAAGCGGATGTGAAAAAACTATCCTCCAATCAGCCGGTGTCATCTATATAAGATCTTAACAAAAGTAATTCAGAACAGAATCAAAGATGTTCTCCAGAGAACAAGCTGGTTTCAGATTTGGTGAGCAAAATAGACCAGAACACAGCAATCGGGATCAATTATGGAGAAAGGCTGTGAATACCAACTACATCTATGCCTAGGATTTGTTGACTATACAGAAGGCATAAGATGTCGAACATGCGGATATGTTCGAGGCATTAAGAAGGTTGAATGTCGAAAAAGGTTATGTTCGCATACTAGAAGACACATACACCGATGCAGTATAGCCTGGTATTCATATCGATAATGACGTACCGGGATGTAACTCCAGGCAGGATAATCTCCAAAAGTATTCACTACAACTATAGAAGAGCGTTTAAAAAGCCCATTAGATGTCGAATGGATCTTGATAGAGAACCTCTCACAGACCTACGATTCGCTGGATGATGTGGCAGTGATCTATCTATGAACAAACAGTTATCCACTATACAAAACAAAGCAAGCTGATGGTCTAACTGTGCACAAGGACGAAACAAAGTGCATGACAATTTTGAGACACAGGAAGATACGGAATAGAGGGAAGGAAGGTAGAGACGGCCGGTGATCAAATATAAGTAAACTTGGACAAAATGAAAATGAGGGCACCACGAAAGAAGAGGTGATGCTGAGAATTAAAGCCAGGATTTGGTTAACCCAAAGACATGATGACAGACAAAGAAATTCCACTATCACTAAGCAAGAGACTGTTCAATCAATGTATACTTCCACTAGGGAGCAGATACATGTCATTAAAAAGAGAAGTGGAGAAGAAACTCACAACAACTCAGAGTGGTATGGAAAGACCGATGTTTCCACGATCCTTACGAGATAAACATGGAAGTATCGGCTGAAAACAGGGGTACGATGTTGAGGCAAGATATCATAGAGAAAATCAGGGGAACAAAATGGAGATGGGTGGGCATGTAACAAGGAATGCAAGATAAAGGTGGAACGCAGATTAACAGAGTGGTAGGGAGACATGGAAGGGAAGGAAGAGGACGACAAAAGAAAAGATGGACAGACGATATAACTGCATACATGGGAACAGCAACATGGACCAGGATAGCTAGAAGCAGAATTGAATGGAAATGTCATGAGGAAGGCTTCATCCAACAAATGGAGGGACATAGCCTTGGTAGTACTTTTAAGACATATGTTACGTGGTATATCAAAACCCGGCTGAATTGGGCAGGAGATGGGAATGTGAGCTCATTGTAAAATATCAACACAGACGTTTTGCTTCCAATCTTTGATTAATTTAAATTGATCATGCTAAACTGAAGTTCTGGGATTTTGACATTTTAACTTCCAAATGTCCAATAAAAAAAAAACATAAAGAGATAATATAATAAAAAAATATTTAAAGAAATATAAGGAATATAAAAAAATGTCTGTCAAAATATTTTTTTACCCAATGGAATTTTAATTTACCCTAAACACATTCTACAACAGAGCCCCAGGAGTTTTAACTCCGTCAATGATGATGTGCGCTAAGAGTCAGATGGTGGGTTAAATTCAAAAGCAATCCGAAGGCGTTTTTACCGATTTAAATGGATAGCTTTCCCACTCCAGTTAAAGACACTATCAGTGATTTATCTGACAGATGGAAAAATATTTGGAAATTTGCAAGATGTTTGAAAGTGAAGGATAGTCTGTAGAATTCTATACGTTTCATTTTTCCAACTGAAGAGTTAACAGAAAGGGAAGAAAACGGCAGGGTTCAAAGATACGAATCTCCATTCACTTACGTGTTGTGGGGGGGGGGGAAAAAAAGTGTCCGTTCGGACAATTATGACTAAAATAACCGCGTTTGTCTTTATTAGGCTGTGTTTGGTGTATCACTTGCAGGGTTATGTGAGAATCAATATAGTTCAGACATGCAAAAATCTGATTTTTTGATGATTTGTTTTTGTTTATATGATTTTTATCAAATCACTGATAGTGCTTTAATAATGTAATCTTTTTTAAAAAATATTGTTCAATTTATAAATTGCAATTATTCACGAAAAGCATCAGAATTAGCTCTAATATAAGAGAAGTTCATTTATTGCCGCACTTGATACAAGCCTAGAACATAGAAGCAGGTCGCGTAGACACTCATGGTTCTCTGCGATTTTTCTCATACATGTAGTTCGAGCTATCTGCAAGGCGTAGTATACGAAAATCATAGCAACCACATGGCAACGCACGAATAAAAAGAAACCGAACACACCGCCGCCGGCCATGTATCATTATAGTCAGGGCTACAGGTTCATCGATAACCTGATACCACCTTTGTTTTATTAGCATATAGTTTTTCAACGGTTTATAGACCATTTTTATGCTGATTTCGAATCCGATGGATGCGAGAGGAGGAAACCTGAACACAGAAAAATCATTGTTGTGCAATCAAAAGTTGTGAGCTGTCTGGTTAAAAAATGAATTTTGATTCTGTAATCAAGTAATCAATGAATTCAATACGGCCCGCCAATTACAATAAACTGTCTGATCGTAATCTACTTTTGACTGCAGAATGGTACTTGGGTATCTCTACCATTGTGCTTTGTCAGTCAAGAATTTAAATAAAACCATAAGAACACATTTTTCAAATATTGAAAAATTTCCATCAGTAGACCAATCCAAAGATGGCTTCCGATACTCTAAAATGGCTCTAACTTGATAACTACACTATCTAACCTAGAGCTTCAATATTGTGTAATCTCTGTAAAGTTTCGTTCATACTACACTGCAATGTGCGTTGAGGTAAGTTGCAGTGCTCGAATTCGGTCTCTGTCCAGTTACTGCATTGCGGTAACTTAACCGAGTTAAATTTATTTTAAACTGCAACTGCAGCTTTACTATCGAAGTTTGTTTGCAGCAGTTGATCGAATATATCGGCAACTGACTGCGCAGTGCAGCGTAGTATGACGACCTAAGTCAATCAGAGCATTCACTTATCATTAGGTAATCAGAGTATCGATACATGTAAGATACCACCAAGACGGGTATCCCATATGGCTGGAAATGGCACTTACTAAGCCGGCTAAAAGCCGAATCCTAATAATCTAATATATGGGTCGCTTTTGTTTTTTGTAGGTTTTAGGCGTCATTGTCATCCATATTGGGATATTTGTTAACATACTCCTCAATGACAATATGTTAGTCTTACTGGGATTTTTGGAAGTGATCATCCAACTTAAAACCACAAAAATATCTTTATCCTACAGTGCGTTATTGAATTACTGACCTTTACTGGCTGACATTTGTAGCCTATTGCACGCCATCTAGGATGCCATCTTGCGGATATGATCACTTTGATGATATGATGATATCTACTGTCTTGGGCTAGATGTAGTAATGATTTTTGCCATTTTGAAGCATCTAAATGAATGATTTATTGATTGATTAATCATCAAATCATTGAAAGCTATTAATAATGGTCGCAACTAATATTGTTATTGCTAAAGCATTAGTGTACCCCTAACGTCATTTCGGAAACTGACAACACTGACGATCCACAGCAAAACAAGAGGTACCGTATTTTTCTTGTTAGATCTAGGGCCAATTCCTCATAAAACAAGGCAGGTGTCCGCGCCTTGTTTGTAAAGTGGAAAAATGCAGTTAAGGGACGTTAGGGATATATACAAGTCCCCATTCTACGGTACAAACAAATATCAGATGCTTTATTGATTGGTGGCATTTGAATCTTTTAAAGGGCCATGGTCCGATTGTTAATCGCCTCGTCCACGGAATCCCAGATTTTACCGGAAGTGTCAAAATTTGGGAGCAGAGAAAGAGATTAGTTATCTTATTTACCCTGTGAAATCTTAGGGCAAAGTGATGTCTTGTTTGGATGTTATGAGCGACATGTGCCCCATTTTGGTCGACCAATATTAATTTTACTGAATACTCTATGGGGATTACAAAATCACGTTTAGCTCTCACATCAAAACGGGTTGAAGAATCGACTCGAAACTTTACAGATGGGGTTATGGGGTGAGGCCGTTCTATCAAGATGAACACTTTATATAATTAATCGGGTCATCCCCTTTAATTAAGTGGTTAATGAATCAAGTTTTAATTGGGTCACAATGGTGTTTTAAAGTGGACGGCTAAAAAAATGCAACTTTTGAGTAATTAACAGATGAGTTTTTAGTGTTTTGGTAGCCATTTTGAATTTTGCGTTTCTTAAAAACACTCGAGGGTTTTCGTCCGGCTCCCATCGGATTCAGATTCAGCCGGAAATACTGGTTTAGAAACTTGAACCCAACATTATAACTAAAATACATACTAAGGCTCACATGGTCTATCAGTAGCTTGGAGGCCTATCAATCGTATTAATTGTGTAATTATGTAACGACCATGTAATTGCCTACTTTCTATTCCAACATTCTGATCACACAGACTCAAGCAGAGGCGTAGTTAACAAGGGTTACTTGTCAGATGGCCAAATTCCCGGTTTGAAGCAGATTTTCCCGGTTGGAGGTGAAAATTTCTTGGGAGCCAGGCAAAAAAGGCTACTTGAGCATGATGTCAAGATTCTAACTCGGGGGGGGGGACCTCCTACACCCGCTTGTTACGCCGCTACTGGACTCGAGCAGTGGCGTAGCCAGGTAGGGGCAGATAATAAAACTTATAAACACCTTATAAAAACCCGCTTGTTATAGGTGAATTTCATGATCCAAGCACCTTATTTTTTCGTTGTTCGCTAGATATCCTTAAGAAAACGTTAATCCCAAAATTTCAGTTAATTCTGACGGTTCGTTTTGAAATTACGTGCGAATGTTCATATCAACGCTGCCCAAAGGCTACTGTGCTGTAATTTCCGCCCGTTTACGGACAGAAAATACAAAATTGCGAATATCTTCTACACTACATCCAATAATGCATTATAGATTATGCACACATTAGGCCAACAGTTCAGATGAAATAAAAATCTTCAATTTTGTTTTTTGTGGTAAGTCGGGGGCACGAGGCTGCGGATCGCGAAATGACCCTTTAACGTTCATAGCGGAAATAAGTCGTTTTAAATAATTCTTTGAAAAACTATGTTAATTTGAACTTGAGCTTAAGCTATTCACCTTATACAAAAAGCATCCTTAACAACCTTTTAAGTCTATGCATTTTTGTTTTACTTTTTGGTTCTGCATCGGCATAAAATGGTAAGCGTTGATAAATGAGCGAGTTAATATGGCCTGCTATAGTGGAACGTCGCCAAGTAACATGTCCATTAGCTTTCATGGGTTACCCTTGAACACAAAAGACTTGTCAATCTTAGTTTGATGTACACGATGTTCCAAATAAAATGTAACAGCCCCATTAAGTTTGAGCGATTTGTTATCTTAATGAAGATTCTTTGGAATGTCTTATTCGAGAAAAATTAACATTAAGTACTGAGAAATTAATCTATATCTTGAGTCAAAAAGGTGCACATAGGGTGACATTATATCGAGTTTCCTTTTTCCTCTCACTCTTGCTCTAACCCTATCTCACTCTATACTTCGTTTTTTCCTTCTTTCGCTATTTTTTTCTCTCTATTTTCTGCCTCCCTCATGTGGACTTCTATTTCTATCTCTTCGTGGCGCGAAATGAAAAGGCCCATCAGCGTAAGGTGTGTTTTGGTTGGTGCATGCTTAATCGAAAGTCTGGTGGCTAACTAGTGTATTGTTAGGCTCAAAAAATCAACATAACCTACTAGTAGAATTTATAGTTTATCGAATGAGTTTGTACAGATTGGTGGGGGAATGTGTGTGAAAATAATTTTGCACTGAGCAAAACGATGATGTAAAAAAGAAGTGAAAAGTAAAACTACAGAAAAGGATTATCCCAACATTAGTGTTCAGACAAGAAAATAGAAGCTGACTCAAAGAAAATATGGGCGAAGGAACGATTACAGATTAACTGAAGCGAGTCAGAAAATGAATCCGGTTTATAAAATTAAAATGGAAAATTATCGAGTCAGATGTGACTTAAAGAGATGTAATACCAACTTAATAGCAGAAAAAATGAAAAAAAGGTGCGGGTGCTTTAAGAGTATTATGGGTACTTATACCCTTACAGCCTTGTTGGTTTAAAGTAGATGACTTTGCCAAGTTTATTTAGTGATCCGCTGTTCTGAACCCAGGTCGGAAGCCCACATTTGCCCACAATCACGCATTTGTAATGCGCTCTGGAAAGAACACAGCGCCTTACAGAACAATGAACAAATTTACACAGAGACAAAGCAACTTTACATAAACAAAAGTAGGAACAACAAGGGAAACAACACAAATGTTGACGCAGGACCTGGACACGTGTAGGCATGACTAACATACCGAAAAATAACTAGACAGGACGAACGGACATAGAGAAAGGGGGTACTGATTGTGTATATTGTTAAAGAACGAGCCCAGAACTTGGATACGTTTTTGAGATTTTTCATATATCGTGGCTGGAAATGGGAAAATTAAACATAGGTCGAATTAATTTTATTCTCATAAATAAAGAAACCTTGATCGAATTATGAAATGATCGAAAATAAAAAAATCCTTTACATTCAATTTGCAATGTAATTACTGGAAAACAAAATTATCATGATTGTATACAGCAGCGGTCTTCAAGGTGTGATATATGACAAATTTAAATAAATCGCGCCTTGCTTTTTTAAGTGGTGGAAATGACAAACATGCTTTTTTTCTTTCAACCTCAAAATCGCAATAATTGACAAGATGAATACCACCTTTTATATCCTGATAAAATGTTGAGTGTTTCCTGACTATCTCGAAGACGCTCCATTTAAGACATTAATGTCTTAAAGTCGTCGACTAAAAAGCGTTAAGTGCATACTAATGATACAGCGTAAAAAAAACAAAAAACAACACACTCAAAATTAATTCGCTATTTGAAAGGTTGTACAAATAATAAACAACTGTACAAAATATTATTGCATTATCAACATGAGGCTTCAATTCGGGTTAAGTATTAAAGGGGCATTCCGTGATTTCAGTACCTTCTGTTTTATTCATTGATCACCTAGATATCCTTGAGAAAAGCTTATTCCCAAAATTTGAGCTGATCCCGATTTTGCGGTTTTGTGTTATGAGCAATTGCTCGTTTCCCACGGTCCCATATGCTACTGTGCTGTAATTTCAAAATACAAAATTGCGAATTTCTTACAGATGCGACCGAATTTGCACGTAAGATTGGGCACACGTGGATTACTATGGCTAACGGTTCAGATGATATAAAAATCTCAACATTTTTTAGGTTAGTCGGGGTGGCGAGGCTGTGGATCACGAAATGCCCCTTTAAGTTAAATATTATCGTGGACACCAAGGTCAGAAATACCCTTTAACCACAACGAATGAGCCTTCTGCACAAATGATCTGAATTTTATATAATAACACTTTTGTATTGCGATTTTTGTTCACATTGATTGGTTCAAGAATTTGGAATCTCCAAAACACATTTACAATGGCAATAATGATTAATAAAGTCCTTATAATTACTGATACTTATTTTAATAATGTCCAATTTGACGGGGCAACTAATGTCCAAAATTAAAAGAAGCGTTATAATCTAACGATGATATGTCCTCACAGTGAAGACTCCATGTACCGTTATATTCCATACTATAAATCTATGGGAATCTTCTTAGAAATTCCTTTTTCGGAGCAGTCCCGAATATTTTTTCCAGCTGTTCAAGACGACAGGGTTGTCCCTCGGCGACCCTAATATTCCGCAGTACAATAATCTAAGTGTAATACCACCTAAAAGTCTGTCTAGTCTATCGCAAATATCTACTTTTAGGAACACAAACTGGAATTCTTTTTGATTCCAAAAACTGAAGCTCTTTTGGCTTGAAAAATGACAGCAGAAAGTTCAGCTTTCAAGATCCCGCGGTATTCAAAATATCAGAACTGGTACTGGACCAAACTACCATTTCTGGAGATAAAGTCTACTGGCCAAGTTTTTAGCTTGCAAAATCTCCTTATATTTAGTATTTCACAACTAGTATTTCCCAGTACCTAAAATAGATATTACAACATCATCATGCAGAAACATAGCCTAACACTGTCCAATTGGATCTCACATAAATACCATCATATGCATTGCATCATCTACATTAATGACATCATGGGAAACTACCTATTTTGCAATTTTGTTTTCGACACACAGCAGATGGGAAAAACAGGCTAATTATAGTAGTTAGATCAATCTCGGACTTGTAAACAACGTCTGGCCTGGCTAATCTCCATTTTTTACCATTTTAGCCATTTTTACCCTATAAATCCCAAACCAATGGTCATAGATGGTAAAAACTATACATTTTTTGAATCCTTATGACTAGACGGACAATATGCCATATATGGACAATATGCCAGACATGTTAGAAGGTATTTAATATTGTTTCACCTTCTTGGACCCATTTGTCTCGAGACCTCACTTTAGCACTAACAGTTTTCTTTTGCAATGCTATTTCAAGCTCTAGTTTTGTTTTAAGGTAAAGGTCGTAATTTTTGGTTGTATTAGTTTTTCTCAAGTGTATTTCTCATATCATCCATTCTCCTTTTCAAGTCGCTTATCTTATTTTGGTAAACAAAAATTTAATTGTGTAACTACGTATTTTTAGAGTAATGCATACTCGAAAACCACTCGACCCGTATAATGTTTTACCAACTACAGCAAATATATCGTTATTAATAATGCAAAAGGAAATATGATGAATACACTCACCAAAAATTGCAGCCAAGGCAAAGGTCTGGAATAAACATACTTAATGTGTTATTGGATGAATTGTCAAACAGCAAACTGAAATGAAATCAGACTTCAGATCTGATCTTGTTTTGAAACAAAAATGAACAATGCAGTCTTTGATCAAGATGGCAATATTTCATATGAGGGATCAACAATAACACCACGAACAAAAACAAAAGCGGAATCAGACTCAGTTTGTTTTAGTAGAACTTGAAAACCTTTGTGAAAAGTGAAAGTTAACTTCTGCACAAATCTGAACAGCTAGCTCAAGGGGGCATTTTCTAGGCGAGGGGTCTTTCATGTATTCTTCAATATCCTACATGAACATACACATTATAAGTCCATGAGCTGCCATCATCAGATTTTCTGTTCGTTTCACCCAATAGGTGATTATTTTCCGATATATCGCCTTGAAGGGGATGTCCCCATGACTAGGATTAGGTACGCTTCCGCACCGAAAAGCTGCACGTTAGCGTGTCCTGCCCATTTCAAAATGACCGCCATTGTTTTATGTAAAACCGCCATTATAATTCCACTACAGATAGAAATTTTATCCACGACTATACACGAAATCACGAAAGGTATGATCAACCCGGGCTCAGGAAGTTTTTGGCGTTTTCATTGTTAAGCTTCTTAATTACAGAATCGTACACTAGGAATCTTGACCGCTTTTGCATAAAAGGTAAGAACCCCAAACATGGCTCAGGAAGGTGGTAGGTGTTTTTCATTATAATTATTAAATTACATGGTGTAAAGGTGTTAACATGGCAATGACCTATACTTGATATTCTCTTTCTTTTTAATGGGGTTATATTTCCGAGTCTAATTTAGTCGATGCCCCGAGGCGTAGCTGTTCCATGTCGCTGACATCCTACTATGCCATTCATTACTCTACCAAAGACTGCTTTGCCACCTTTTAGCGGTAATTATTTCAGCAGTTTTCAGTTACAGGTTGCCTTGGCAAAAAACTTGCTTCATGTATCTTATTAACTAACGCATTGTAAGATTATTCCGGACTACAACTTTCACTTTGAAAAAACACAAGGGAAGGGGAAAAGCGCGCGCAAGCGGGTTGCAGATGATTTATTGCATTATAATTATATCAACATATTTTAACAAAATCTTAAAAATACAATCTTAAAGATTTATGTATTATATTATAAGACATACACACATACATATACACACATACACACACACACATACACACACATACACACATACATACATACATACATACATGCATGCATGCATACATACATACATACATACATACATACATACATACATACATACATACATACATACATACATACATACATACATACATACATACATACATACATACATACATACATACATACATACATACATACATCAAGTTTGATAAAATGATGGCGGTTATGTCAGCATCCTTAGCTGCCACAGAGAGCCAAGGATACTGACATTACTGCCAGTAAAACAAAAAAAAAACACCAAAAAAACAAAAACAAAAAACATACACTGTAATTCTGGCAGTGATGTAAACACCTTGATTTTCAGGCAAGAATCTCCTGTAACTCTTGTCGTTTTTACTGTTTTTTTTTTTTAGAAGTTGTAATTTATGTTCTTATTTTCAAAGTTGTGGAATTTATTTTGTAAGGGTCCATTTCATTAGGACCGGAATTTTTTCCCCCCTTTAACAAAAAAACCACATGCCAAAACTCCACATCTCAGTGTATTAAGTTTGTTGTTTTTAGCAAATCGCCACGTAATTGAACTCCAAATCAAAAGAATATTTTTTGGTGTTTCTTAATTGCTAAAACACCCGGTTATTCTTAAAAATTATCAGCAAGTAATGACAATGGAATTCCACTAAAATTAGAATTCTTGGAAAATATTCATAAGGGGGGGGAACGTGATAGGATTGTCACCGGAAACGTTATGTTCCCTACCACATTTGGGTGGTGCCTTGAATGCGTCCCGGTATTCTGGATTATTGGGTGTAAGAAAACTGGCGTGTAACACAAGAACTGGATGGGGCGATACAGCAATATCAAAGTATAATGTAGAGAATATATATCCGCAAATATCACTGGGTAATAGATTCAATTCCAATAAACAAAAGAAGAATTTTATTAAACCAGAACTTTTATCAAGATGAGTGAAAAGCTTGTCTTGTCCTATTAAAACAAAGAGTAATAGTATTGCCTATCACTAGGCCATCTGGTATCTGTACAGTGGTGAGGGGCAGAGATGTGTGTGAGTGGATGGGAGGAGGTTATATGTGTAGTTTGGGTAGGGGTGGATGAAGGGGTAGGGAGAGTGTGGGCTTCTTTTTAGGTGGTACGTTGTGTACAGATGACATCAGTTGAGTGGTTAGCTCAAAGACATCAACAAAGGTGGCTGCGCCATACCCAAGATATCTTTATCTTGATGTATTTCAAATAGTATGAGCTATTTCATGACATGTATGCTTTGTGAAAATTTTCCGTGTACAAAAAAACAAAAAAGAAAGAAATAAAAAAAGAAATAAATAGTATTGCGTCTGTACAATATGAAGCCTAGTCATTAAAATATGATAACTCTAACGACTAGGTATTCTTAATGGATGATGAATTGAGACGATACCATTGTGGTAGAAATCATGGCCATCTATGATGTGTTTTGATATATAAAGGAATAAAATTCATAATTCTTAATCAATTTATAAATCTTTCCTTTCATGTTAAAAATAACCCGATAATTTTTCATCCAACACTAAATGGAACAATTCTGGTTTTGGATCATTTTTTTTATTAAAAAAAAAATGTGGGCGTACATGAAAAATTAGCCTATAAATTTCTAATAGTTCGCTTGCCACTTAACACAATACCCTCATTGGGGAAATTGGAAATTATTATTATCTTTTGTGGGGTCAAAAACCACCCGATGTTTGGCATCGACTGACCGACGCTGTTATTCTTAGAAAGTGATAGAAAATAATAGTCCCAATATTTTGTTTTCTACCCTTTTTTCCATGTAAAAGATTTGTGGTTATTCCCGGGGTCTGGTCCACTATTTTTGACATTTATTGGGGGAAATACCACAATCTCCCTCTCTCCTCTCTAATTCGCTCTCTGATCTAATAAAATGAAGTTCGCTGAACCTTTAGAGAATCCTTCGAGAGTAACATGTTAAGTGAGATGAACAGTTATTTTAAAAGGGACAAACGCCATGTTGGATTTAGTATAACGACGTCGAGATAGGCGTGAAAGACAAGTAACAAGAATATCCAATTCTTTTTCCATTCCGATATTAACAAAACGGGCATCGAAAACTATTATCACTTCTAATAAATCTGCAAGCGTCACAAACACTGAAAATATAAATTTCCAAATGTCATAGGTGCAACGTAAGTAGCAAAATGTTAATACCTGATTAGGGTAGATATCAAATAGCTGTTTATTTAAACAGAGCTCATTTGCAATGTTGTGGGACTGCATTACATTTCACGTAGAACCAAAATCTAATGTTTGTTAATGTAATAGTATCAAACGTCTTGACGCATAACCCCCGCAGCCGCGCGCGAGTGGACGAAGCCTGCTACAACTAACACGGGGATCGTATGCTCATCAGTCCACCCGGGTAAGTATAAGGGTATTTAGCCGGTGACTATGTTTTCAGTTTGTCGACTTATGGACCCATCTTTTTCACATTCATGCGGGGACAATTGAATATAAATTAATAAAGAACAAGATACAGATGTTGGAATCTTCAAAAGGATTTTTTATGGGAAATAAACAGCCAATTTTTGGAAAAAAATAAAGATTTTGATGAACGTCACGGCATTGATTGGTTTATTATTTTGCTTCGGGGGGACCCAGCAGGTAAAAATGACGTACGTATCCCGTCATCGTACGTCGGTTTTTGAATCTGTAGGGAAAGGTAAATTTGTACTGTGTAGAAAATATACGGTTTGTTTTTGTGAAAAAAATAATAGCACTTTGGGCAGAGGTTCATATGTACAGACCTTGATTTAAATAGCGGATTTATATAATCGGTCGCCCCCGAAAATGAGCACACTGATATCTGATACCTGACACGTGGGACCTGTACGAACGTGACACCAAACCTATTCATCTCGTTACCGTGTATAACTACAATACGGCAAAACAACAAGCATTCTGTATCTCTGTTGTCCCAGCGTAATCGATCAAGGATGTGAGGGTATTACATGTGGTTGGTACAGGGAGGGTGTAGGACACACTCTGCTCGATTTGCGGCATTGGGGGATTCCAAACGGTAATTTTGAAACTGCTACATGCATTACTATGGCAAAGTATGGTCCCAGTGACATTAAAAAATATCTGACTAAACTGTGTTCAAAAGATCTTAGTAATATCATGATACAAATAAGAAAAAAATATGGAAGTTCACATCGATCAACTGCATGCTTCTGTTTAAATACCTTGCATAACTCAAAACTCCAGAAAACTTCCCCTGCAAAAGGAATCTCTATCAAACATAATACCCGGAATCATTACGAGCCATGGCTACAGAGCTACGCGATCTGTAGCCATGCGCACCGATTACACTCGAATATCAAAACAGCCCTATTATAATTAGTTACACCCCAAAAACCATTGCACTCCTGGATTTAGGAAGCAGGTTAACACATGAGTCAGCATTTGCCAATGGACCGCATGGCACAGACTAGTATGGCAAAACATTCAGTGGCGACCCAGCACTTCTTTTTTTTTGGGGGGGGGGGTGGAAGTTTTTTTTGGGGGCAGAAGTGAAATCCGGGGGCCCAAAATATCCCAAATTTTGCAATTTTACAGAAAATGTTTACTTAAGAATTTTGGACAAAATTTTGTGAATTTTGGCCCCCAAATCCTGAAAATATTTTTGGAAAGGCCAGGATTCCCAGGTTATATTGTGTAGAAGATTTAAAGCGGGAGAGGTGCATGTAATGCTGTCATGACAAAAAATCCATCTCATTAGTCTTCTGGCTGGGGAGGGGGGGTGGGGGGGGGTTAGTGGGGTTAAGGAAAAATAATTGGGGCATTTTCCCACATGCCCCCCCCCCCCGGCCGACGCACACTGCAACATTCAACTACTATCTCTTTTAGTTTAGATGTTTTGTGTCATTTGTATCCCTTGCTGTGTAGTTCTTTCTGATACTTTTGGTTTGTCGATTTGCTTTTTTATTTATTTGTATTGGAACGATCTGTTATTTGTTAGGAAGAATGCGATTCTTTTGAAATAAAAGGGTACACACACAAAACAATAGGGAAAGAAAGGACACAAAAGTCTTAAAAAAAAGAAACTGAGAAAACCAGGATGGGGCGACATATTTGTCGGAAAAGTTGTCAATTGCTCCATTCCCCAGTGTGAGCATTATTCCTTGTCTCTGTTTTCGGTTTAGTTTTGTAAATAATTGACCATCAGATTCTCATTTATGCGGTTAATACAAGTACATTTTTCAATTAACCTAAGTGATATGAAGACTGCACCGAAGCAATATTGTTTGTATTAAAATACAGCAAGCAGGCTGATTAAAAAAGTTTCATTGTGTTTAGTTTTAAACTTACGAGACTACGGTAAACAGCCAATTACATTTTTACACTCACAGATGATCCCGAATTGACCACTTAGGTTAATGTATGTTTTATAAAAGAGATAATGGGTGGGGTTTTTACTTGAGTTGGTTTTGAATGAAGGAATTAATTACAGGCTCTAAAATATACTAAGACTTTATTAGGTCCACTTTTTATAATATGCTAGCGTAGTGTGAAATGTATAGCAATCGCATGGATATAGAAATTGTGCACTTGCTGTACACACTTGATTGAACAATAAAGTCTTTTCAACCATAATTCATGTCAATTTTGTAATGAAAAACATGGGTATGTCAATCGTAAAAGCTGCACAGTTTCTTTAAAATTAAAAAATATTACCCATTTCTGCCGCAATATCAGTGACCAGTGATCTACATCATACTAATTTTTTTTTTTTGTTCTTTAACTCTAGCAATAATGGCACTATTGATTCAGTAAATCCACCCCCTTCAAACAACAACCCTTCATTCTTTTTTATCTGGAAAATGCAAGCTATTGTTATTGCCCATGCCAGTTGAAAAGATTGTAGGTGTTATCGACACCCCGAATTTACTATAACACGTTCAACGAATAACTACTAGATCTCTATTTGTGGAGTCAACTTACATTTTGATCGTGATATTTCATCATTATTGGAAAATGAAACGAAAATTAACAAAAGTCATGAATGAAATGTTGTTTGGCAATCTGTAAACTAAAAGCTTTGTGCCAGAACCAAGACCCGTAACTATTGCTAAATTTCATTTCTTTTATTCAATTCAACCAATAGATCTTAAACTCTTTTTACTTAAGAAAATCTCTCTAGATTTAAGGCTGTTACGGGGAAGGTAAAGGAAAATAGCCGTTCAGATGGTGTTTATACTGTTGCGTTGGTTTATTTTATTTTTTAACGTTGTAGTCTGTACTTCGCTTTGTGTTTCATTTATTCGTAGGGAAGCAAGAACGGTATAATCTCTTGTTTGAAGATATGGTGTCATTAGAAGGACGTGGGGTTTTGTGAACAGTCATCATTTCTATACTTACACCATTGATATGGGAGTATGAACACAATGAAACTCATGTGTATAAGTAGTGCATTTTAAAGCCACAATGAGTAATTCAAAATGCCAATTGTGTCTCTAAATCGCTATTGTTAGGTTATATCAACATCGTATTATTACTGACACTTCAGCGAGTAAAACAGACACTTAATCATTTTAAGCGGTCTTGAAGATGCCATTTACGAGTGTTTTTCTAGACGTTAAAAAGTCGGATCCCGAACTTTATTAGTAAACAAATCACACAAATCCTCATTTCTCGACAAATACAGCTCCGGGACATCGCGTTACGCTTAGCCACTTATTAGGGTCTTTACAACAACATTCCATAAGACAGTTTGTAAAAAATGAAATTTTATGAAAAAAAGGGAGCGCGATTTGTTTACATTTTGAAAAATAGCGTCCTATGGCTTTAAATAATGTTTGTGCAAAAAGTATAGAAAGTGAACCACAATTACTGCCAGGCATTGGTGAAAAAATAGCATAAAGGGATTATAAAAACACACTATAGCCGGTTTGCTTCTAAGTCGACAAAATTACAAGTGGCTATCCAACATGCCCATTAAAACCGATGAAATTTTCTGTTCGTTTTTAAAAGATAGTGAATAAGTGAATTTAGTGTCTTTCAACGACTAATTATGTGAATGGCTCATAGACGACAAGTCAAACTAAATAATAAACTGAACACCACCGTTCAATTAGTGCACATAAATCTCTCACTTGAGCCCAGCTTCATAATTTGATTTTTGAGTTTACAAGATATTTACTTCTTTAAAGAACACTTCTAGTCATATTCAAGTAATTACGTATTTTTCAAATAGTAAATCAAATATATTTTACTTACAAACCTATTGGGTGAATATGAGCTTAACAGTATTTAGATGCAATAAAATGTTATGTAGTAAGTGCTGTCAAAGAATACCATATACAACCACAGAGAAGAGGTTATGACTAGATGTCCGACCAAAAGTGTTGTTTTTTTTTTTCGGATGGTACACAAGTTCCCGTATAAATGCATAAGAGAGGAGATTCTACGGCTTACGAGAATGAAAGAAAAAAATATTTGAAAGGCCAGGTTATATTTGGTTCAGAAGATTTAACGGGAGAGTTGCAGTAATTCATGTCAATAGAGCAGTTGCAAAGTACTGGTTACTGATTTTTGTGTTATTCTTGTCCAAATCGACAATTATTGCCAAAAATGTGTATTTTTTCTTCTGGCCGGGGGAGGGGGGTAAGAAAAATAATTGGGGATCAATTGCCCCCGCCCCACCCCCCCCCCCCCCCCCCCCCCCCCCCCCCCCATGCCAATGGAATGGCGTTTCAGCGGCTGATGAATTATTATCTGGATCCTATTATTAATTATCAATTATTAAAAAATTCCTTATCATGCGAGCTTTACCCTTCACAGGCTAGCCAATTATTACAAACAACTTGCCAAAATTCTCAATTAAAAAAAAAAACGGGTTCTTGCCATTATCGCTGTTTTGCTTATTAATTGTGTTTGCTATTATGTTTCGTATAATGGGCCGTGTATTTGAGAAAGAAATATGACCAAAAAGGACAAAGCGAGTCCCAAATGTTTAATGAATTGAAAATATTCTTGATGATACTTGTACGAAATCCGTTACATCAGCTTTTAGCATAACGAAGACAATGTTGCAATATGGCGGAAAATAATGCCAAAAGGATCCGGTACACGCTTGAAAGCGATTGTTGTCTTTTTATTACACATTATGGTTATGCTATTGAATTTGGGGCGAATTCGACGCAGCTATTACTATATGTGACCATAATTTGTGGTATTGTTATCATACTTTTTTAAACATTATGTTAAATGGTATTGTGATTCCCTCGACGGCCTCGTTCCCCACTTTACCTCATAAAAACTGAGATTTTGGTATCGGGAAAAAAGTCATTTTAGTACGCATTCTGACTTCTTTTTTAAACAGCTTGAAAATTTGTAATCCGATTTTTTTGTGATATGCTTCCACGTGAGGAGAAAACATGATGGTAAAAATCGGACCGTGATCGAGTCATCAACCTTTAAAAGAGTCCAAAGAACCAAGGCAAAAGAGATTACAGATACATACTTATAATACGTGTATGGAGCAATCTATCGTCGTTTATTCCACAGTAAGCAAAGTAAAAAAAAAAACATCGACATGTATTAATTACCGCTAATCATTAGTGATAACTCTCCAGTAATTGACCTCCTATTGGTTGGATACCACTACGCGTTGTATTAGTTCAGATTAGAGAGCTAGGATGCTCTCATCTTCCGGTTGAACCACTTACAGAGAATGCATTAATTTTTAAGTAGTCTACGGTAATTTATAAGCGGCTTGAAGTTCATCTATCGTTTAGTCCGTGTCATTGTGATAACGAATTGTACTACATGATCTTGAGAAAGCTTTCCATTTAGAATCAGCAGTTCACGTTTTGACAAAAGTTGGAACTATTAACGCAAGTACAGTAAGGTTCTGGCTCTTTTTTATTTTTTTTTTTGTAGAACTGACAAACAATAGCGTAAATTGTGAATAATGATGGCGTTTCAAAATGCACGTTTTCTTGCGGTGCTGTTTCTCTGTGGACTTTATAGGCAACAGGCGAATTGTTTAGATTTCATTGACTTGCTTAATCTTTATGTGGATACAGCCGAAGAGAATAAAAATGCAGTAAATAAGAGAGGCGCAATGGATGGCCTAGAAATGGACTATTATAACGATCAACAACAGGTAAGATTTTAAAGCAAATCACGATATTTTTTTATATTATTTTTAAAACTTACAACTTATAATACCCTCTTTTTCATAAGATAGGCCATCGCTAAAATACCATAATTCCAAAATTTCATCCGATACCCCATTCTTAACCGTGAGCGGTAATTGCGTGTATTATTACTCTACAAATAATTTCCGGTGATCGTATACAACGGATATGTTTACTTGTAACATCATATTGAGAAGAAATCAGCCAAACTATTGCGCAGATGAGATGAGGAAAGAACACAAAAATCTCAGGTTTAAGCCAAATTCCATGCCAAGTTTCAAAGACTATTTTGGAATAGCATCAAACGATGAAAAAAAAAACAATGTGGAATTGCAAATGACTCCATCAACACTTCTTTTTGGATCTAAACCTGATTTTGTTTTGGCTCTTATTATGACAATGGCTAAATTCCATATTCCATGATGGGAAAACACCCAGATTTGGAAATTTTCAAACAAGAGATCATTTATTATAATGTTTTAAAATACCAAGCATTACGAAATTTGCAATTAAATAAGTTCTTGAGTAAACGGCGTCTATGAAAAACTCTGCACTGAGTAACGAGTTCAGTGGGGAAAAGTCATTGGTTAAATTAACTCTTCTGACTGATTTCATAATTTCATTTCAATACTCATTTTATAACCTGCTGTTTTCTTCAAGTGTCGGTCTAAAATATTACGAATGTTCTTTGTATTTCCTTAAATTTTATTGTGTATGAACTTTTAAGCTCTTACACAATACAATTTGCCATGAAATGGTTACTATATACAATTATAATGTAATGGTAACGTAATAAGTGGCATAACTATGTCTGTTTTGTAACTTATTTTAATACGTAATAAAGACATCTGTCAAAAAATCACGGAGCATGTATGCAACATAGTTATCGGCCGGTTATCGGCCCAAAACCCATTGGCTTCAATGAAGTTTTTAGACATGAGAAATGAAGCACCCATTAGTATTTTAACTCGACGTTTCTGCCAGAGCCGTTTGAGTTCAATAATTCGGTATGCAAGTTATATGAATCGAAAAGAAAGTTTGTTTGAATTTATTTCAAACTATATCAGCAACAATCCGTGGAAAGTATAAGTAAAAACCAACAACAACATGGTTCTCTTTTCATATATTAAATCTTGTTCTCAGCACTACATGTAAGGTTTATTTCATAAGTAACGTTCATATTAACGGAGTGGCCGAGCTTTGAAAAGTGCTCTAGTTTTCGAGTTACCCCTCCCCTCGGTACAACAAAACACAACCACCTTTATAAATATATGCAATTTAATCAAACGATGGTTGTGGTTGAAATATTTGGTGGCAGGGATGATTTCTAGGCCGAAAATGCATTTTGGGCTGCAAATTAAGCGAAATTATTTTTAAAAAAATGTTAAAGTAAACATTTTACAATCTTATTTTTATGTTATCCTTTTTGTTATTGATTTTATAAATTGCATAAAGGGTTCAGGTAATACTCTTTGTGGTGACACGTGATAAAAAAGATGTTTTAAAGGAAAAAAGTGATTTTGGAGCTAAAATTATAGACCCTTTATATATTGTATAAAACAGAAATCTATAATATAAATGTCTTTTAGCTCCAAAACGTGATTTTCTGACCCACAAAACACCCCTGCCACCAAAGTTTTTGACCACAACCATCATTTTTTAAAATTATTTATTACTATCTTTCGAATAGAAGCGGTTGCGTTTTGTTGTACCGAGGGGAGGGGTTGTTGACAATTTTGCAGTCCAAACCGCTCCACTATATACCACAACTTATACTACTCTACTAACAACAGATTTGAAACTTATTGAGTACAACTGTTGTTATAAAGTTACCAGCCGATTCATTCATGGGGTAGATTTGTACTTGGGTAAGCATATTAACACGCAAAAATCTCAAATTGGGAACCTAAGAGCGTTGGTTTACAAGGTCCCGCTATTGGTATTGAAATACACGTATAAGTAATGATTATTTTACTTTAATAAATCATAATACAAGAAAACTGAATTTGTCACCATATTTTGGTCGGAAAATTAAAAATCAATGAGTAAAATATCAATGAATATTATCAAGATGTTTATTTCGGAACATACGAAGTGTTCAACAATTAACCGTTATCTAAAAACCTCAGAGCAACTCCAATGTTGTTTCTTATCACTTTAAAGAACCATTCACAGACAAAGTGGTTTGCCATATGCCCAGAAATCACGATCGATTACTATGAGTATTTTCATACTGTATGGCCACAACTCTTTATGAACAAATAGCGTAACTTTATTTTCGGTTTCATTTGCCGATTTTTTCTATAAGATATATATGACATAAAACAAAAGCACGTAGGACATTCAAATATCAAACCAACTAGGACAGTTAGGGTGGATAGTTGGTAAGGTGGGTTCAAGGTTTATTGACGACTTATGTTATTTAAGGCAATTTATACCCATTTTGAAATACATATCTCAATCCAGTAATTTCCTAGTACTTGATTCTGAAGTGTGTTGTGTCCAATTTCTAGGCAAAACTGCATACGAAGACATTAACTTGTCATCCACCTTCCCACCTCCAGGCCTGGGCATACTTCTGACACAGATTTTGAACACACTGTCAACGTGTTGCCTTTGTATTTGCATACCAAACTGTATTGGTTAGTT
Source organism: Ophioderma brevispina (assembly GCA_023653785.1). NCBI lineage: Eukaryota > Metazoa > Echinodermata > Ophiuroidea > Amphilepidida > Ophiodermatidae > Ophioderma > Ophioderma brevispina. The sequence goes on from JAMKCH010026550.1 coordinate 25,024, forward strand.
TGGTATGATGACATCAGTCTTAATCCACTTACACCTGGCATGCTTTTGACACAGATTTTGAAAACCCACTGTCAACGTGTTGCCTTTCTATTTGCATACCATACGTAGTGTTAGTTTGGTATGATGCCATCAGTCTTAATCCACCTTGCACCTGGGATGCTTTTGACACAGATTTTGAAGCACACTGTCACGTGTTGCCTTTCTATTTGCATCCATACTGTATGTTAGTTTGGTATGATGACACAGTCTTAATCCACCTTACACCTGACATGCTTTTGACACAGATTTTGAAGCACACTGTCAACGTGTTGCCTTTCTATTTGCATACCATACTGTAGTGATAGTTTGGTATGATTACATTAGTCTTAATCCACCTTCCACTTGACATGCTTTTGACACAGATTTTGAAGCACACTGTCAACGTGTTGCCTTTCTATTGCATACATACTGTAGTGTTAGTTTGGTATGATGACATCAGTCTTAATCCACCTTCCACTTGGCATGCTTTTGACACAGATTTTGAAAGCACACTGCAACGTGTTGCCTTTGTATTTGCATACCATAGCGAAGTGTTAGTTTGGTATATGACAATTACATCTTAATCCACCTTCCACTTGACATGCTTTTGACACAGATTTTGAAAGCACACTGTCAACGTGTTGCCTTTCTATTTGCATACCATACTGTAGTGTTAGTTTGGTATGATGACATCAGTCCCGTAATCCACCTTCCACTTTGGATGCTTTTGAACACGATTTTGAAAGCACACTGTCACTATTGCCTTTCTATTTGCATACCATACTAGTTAGTGGTAGTTTTTTGGTATGATGACATCACGGTCCTAAATCCACCTGCCACTTGGCCGGCTTTTGGCACAGATTTTGAAGCACACTGTCAACGTGTTGCCTTTGTATTTGCATACCATACTGTAGTGATAGTTTGGTATGATTACATTAGTCTTAATCCACCTTCCACTTGGCAGCTTTTGACCCAGATTTTGAAGCACACTGTCAACGTGTTGCCTTTGTATTTGCAACATACTGTAGTGTTAGTTTGGTATGATTACATCAGTCTTACTCCACCTTCCACCTGGCATGCTTTTGACACAGATTTTGAAGCACACTGTCACGTGTTGCCTTTGTAATTTGCATACCATACTGTAGTGATAGTTTGGTATGATTACATTAGTCTTAATCCACCTTCCACCTTGCATGCTTTTGACACAGATTTTGAAAGCACACTGTCAGTGTGTGCCTTTGAATTTGCATACCATACTGAGAGTGGTTGTTTGGTATGAATTGACATCAGTCCTTATCCACTTACACCTGGCGCTTTTGACACAGATTTTGAAGCACACTGTCAACTTGTTGCCTTTTTATTTGCATACCATACTGGTAAGTTTAGTTTGGTATGATGACATCATCTTAATCCACCTTCCACTTGACATGCTTTTGACACAGATTTTGAAAGCACACTGTCAACGTGTTGCCTTTGTATTTGCATACCATACTGTGGTGTTAGTTTGGTATGATGACATCATCTTAATCCACCTTCCACTTGGCATGCTTTGGACACAGATTTTGAAAGCACACGTCAGTGGTTGCCTTGTATTTGGCAACCATACTGTAGTGTTAGTTTGGTAGATGACAGCAGTCTTAATCCACCTTACACCTGACATGCTTTTGACACAGATTTTGAAACAACTGTCAGTGTGTTTGTCCTTTGTTATTTGCATACCATACTGTAGTTTTAGTTTTGTATATGATACAGTCTAATAGAGGCCGTCCACCTTTCGGATTAGCGACCATTTGCCCGGAATAGTACAGTCCTCCACATTTCTGGAGACTTTCTAAATCTAAAGAACGACATGCATGTTGGAGTTATGCATAAAAGTATGGGTTACACTTTGAATAGTAACAATTACTTTGAGGTCGGGTATTAAATTGATCGAATGATGAATACTAGGGAACTAACACCTTTTGTTATAGGTTTCGCATGAGTGAGGTGAAGACCTCTATTCCCTTCCACCTGGCATGCGTTTGGCACAAATTTTGAGAGAACACAAGCGTTTTGTTTGCTTTCATTTTTTATACGATTGCTCTTGATCGGAATACTGTAATATAGGGTTAGGGTGGAAGGTAGCTTAGAAATTTTAGACTATTACTTGTACAAAACTGCTTAGGCCTGAAATTTGGGCCACGGCAAAATTATTTTAGTTCAGGGAGTTAGAATATGCTCTATCTTTCTCAGGAATTTCGTCCTTACATTATCTGTTACAAATTTAGCAGGCGTGTACGCCATAAATGAAGTTCGTAGAGTGCCTTGAATGAGGCTGATGTATAAAAGGCATACAAATGTAGAATTGCTTTGTGAACAAGCACGTAAAAAAACGGCCAATTGTACCAGTCAATCACTTCCAGTCTTCCCTTTCTGGTTCTTGTTTTTTTAAAAGAGGACTGTTTCCCTTTTCGTGCCAAAAACTATTTTCTGATTGATGGTTAGGTACCCAATGGACCAAACCACAAACTTGCGTTTTGAAATGCTGAAAACGTAATATCCCTACGCATACCCTTTATCCATCCCCTACAACGTACCCGTCATCCACCTGGGCATTATAAACAGTGATATCTTTGAGAAAGGTTTATAAGTGTCATTTATTGATGTGACACCGTGTGATGAGTTCATCATGTGTTTTTTCATAGTTTTCTGTATTTATGACGTCATTTTGAGGTCACAGAGGTATATTTTATTTTAGAATGTTGAATGTTAGTGTTGATAATTTAACTTCAGTTTGAAACAATAACTCAATACACATCTAGCTTATAAATCCAAGACACGGAAACTTTTTTTCATAATATCCTTTATTTATGACGTCATTGTGAAGTCACAGATGAACCTATTTTTTTTTTCTTGTCGGTAGAGGACATGTTCGCCTTTAACAACTTAACTACATACGAGGGGGTCTTAGGTGCTACTTCTTTGTTTTTGGCATGCATTTTTTAAGGCTGCAAATATAATTTGGTTTATATTTTTTGTATTTGTCATACTTTAGTTGCGCTTGCATTGACGCAAAAAATCAAATCCATCGGGCGTTTTTGCTTAATTAGCTGGGTCCCCTAGGAACCCCTCTTATGCGCTAACGGAAGTGCCCATGACAAAATGAAAAAAAAACTTAATAAGAGTTACTGTGATTCTGATTTTCATAATTTATAAATCAGTGACATAAACAAAGTACCATATTTAATTCAAAATACTTGGAAAGTATGGTATTCCATTGGTGCCATATATTTTATGTACATTATATAACGCGGTTCCACTGTGGAAACCTAATGGTAAATAAACAAGTAACCCTCTAAAAAATATAAAGCCATGAGATATTTTATATTTGTGCTTATATGGTAAATATAGTACATCATTCTCATCAATTAAATCCATCATACAGTCTAGTTGAATCACGCCCGTAGAACATGCAGAAATATGTCGTTTCCCTCATTTTTGACGCAAAATTAAAAATCAGTGTTTTGCCCCTAGTTTGCTTACTGAACCAACAATTTTCAATTTTTTATTTCTTTATTGTTAATGTCTTTGACATTGGGTGGATTTCATCTAAACAAGCTCTTTTGGAAAAATGTTATATATAAATGCAGGGCGTGACCCCTAGCGACTCCCATTATGCACTAACGCAGGTTTCCCCACTTTTTGTCGCGAGAACCCATTTCTTGACACTTAGCTTGCGGCGACCCCATTACTGCAATTATATTCTCAAAAGCAATTGGGCAGTCAAGAAAATTGAAGTGTTTGCGGAGGTACGTCCATCGGCTAGCCAATTTTTTCAAACTAAAAAAGGGAAGGGGCTTTGCACAAGGTCGCCTCTATTCTACCGTAAGCTCTGATGACGACAGGGAAGCAGGAGCAATCCTTAACAATTTCGGTTGTGACATTCTACTGGCCTGGTCTCTCCATTCCTAAAACAAGTGCCCACGAAGTGTGCAAAACTACACTAATTGTTTCATTACAATCGTGTTCATTTTTGGGTGGCCTTTGAACAGTCCTGTAAGTGGACCAATTTATACGATTTGCGCGAAGCGCGCTGAAATCTTAATCAAATACAATTCATTGATAATCAAACACTGCAAATCATTTGGCTGCTGACATGACTATTTCATGATAGTCGAGTTCAATTTGGGTCTTTGAAGTCCCTGTAAGTGACTATTAGCGCACGAAGCTCCCGGAATTTTTTCTAATCAAAGACAAATTAAATGGATTATAAACACTGCCATATCAGTGTGCTAGCTTGACATAGTTAAATTTATGTATTTGCCAATTCTTGTCTTGCCTTTTGGACAGTACTTTCATTTTTATTTAAATTAAACTTCGGTCGAACCCCCCTCTTAGGTTGGGAAACCTTCACTAACGAAGGCAAACACCTTAGTAGTTAAGTGCTAGTTTGGTACCAAAACCCCTAACACGTGTTAGCATTCAAAAAACAATAAAAAAAATAAAAAAAATTTTACCACAGGGTGACCTTGAAAACTCGAAAAAGGGCAACCTCTTGGTTTTGGGGCTTGCGTCTTTCGGACGTTCTACTCGCCCTTTTGTACGCCATTTTGCAAGTGAGGTGTTAACGAAGAGCAAGACTTAGGCAACAAAATGTATATTCGAGAACTTCAAATTTGGCACAATACTGACAAAACATGCGAGATACTTTTTGTGCTAACTGTAGTCCCTTTAAGTGATATGAACTACAAGGTCTCCAAAATGTGTGTTTGCAAAAACCCCCCTACACCAGGACCACCACACACACACACTTATAGCCTATATAGTTCTATGAACATACATTCAAACTGAATGATCTCAAAATAGTACTGTTAAAAGAGAATCATATTCTTGAAGTTTGGGGGAAGAAGGAAGGCGTGAGATTTTTTGTATAGTTTTGAAGGATGGCTGACTCTGAATGGTTTTTTGGAAATGTGGGGAACTTGTAAAATAATGGAGTAAAATTAGTACAGGGGTATTTGAAATCAATGAATTGTACTTTAATGCACACCATGTATTTGTTTTCTTCTAGAAGGATTAAAAAATATCCTGTATTTGTGTTCCGTTTTTACATAGCCTTCAGCCCTGATAAGGTTCAATGCCATCCTGGGGCAAATTTTATCTAACGCCCATATTTTATTGACACTGGTGTCAAATGCTCTGGTCATACTGAAGCAGAAAATGCATTTTCAGTCTTTGGGTGATAGCTCTGTATACAATTTTGGCGACCCCTATAAATTATGCATACTCTTGTTATATTTTGTCCAATAATTACGCTACGAAATGCCAAACATTGTAAAAAGAAAAGACGAACAATTTGACATCAGTTTCAACCAAATCGGAGCACTGGTTAAGTTTTACCCTAGGATGTTCTTGAACCTTAATACCGCTGTAATGTTTAAATAAAGATCAGTACTTAGACAAACTATACACCTTTGTTGATACTTATAACGAGACCGATGCATTGGTGTGCATTTAGACACAATTTGATTTGATTTCAAATTTACCCCTGTACAAATTTTACCCTCTTATTACAATGTTTACCACATTCCACAGAGGTTGGACGCAAAAATTATGATTCAGCACCCTTTAAACTATAGAAAAAACATCTTCAAAGTATAAATATAGATAATGTTAGTTTGTTAGCACAGAACGTTATAACCTTTTGGTAGAATATGACCCAAATTTGATGATTTTACCGTAGTTTAAAATTATCTCTAATCTACCTCATTATTTCAACAGATAAACGTTCGTTGAAACTAAACATTGTTAACAACATTTTTGAATACGGGCCAATGAGTGTTCACTTATAAACAAAACAGTTGGTTAAAGGTCTTTGCTATTTCTAAAGATGTTAACCACAGGTGTGCGAAGTGTTGGTTAAAATTTCAACTAAATCCAAAATTTTATTATACTTTAACAATTTTGGCATGTATGTTAAATAAATTGGATGGTAAATTACACCTGAATTTTATCGTATCACCATCTCCTCAGGTTCCCGGATTATCAGATTCGAATTTGTGGAAGTAATTTAGGGAATCGCAGCAATTCCAGAGACCAGTTATCTGTAGTCGTCGGATTCATACATACAGACACATTATGCAGGTAGGCCTAAAGTATTGTAAGAATAATAAAAAAAATACTCGGTACCAAAATGTCAATCGAGAAAAAAAAAACACGTTCACCAATCGAGAAAAATGCTTTATTCAAATTATGAACAAGTTACAGTACTAAGCATAAGGATACACTCTAATTTTCAGGTATTTAAAAGGTAATCCCTTAGGATTGTTGTTAGTGACCAATCACTAATAGGATATAAAAGTAATCTTATTGCGTTAACAATAAAATCATGTTAGAGTTGAATTCAAATCTATTCTGATTGAATTAAGGCAAATATATTTAATTTTAAATCTATTTGATTGGTCACTAACTACCATCCCAAAGATAAATTTTAAATCCCTGAAATTTCGAGTGTACTTCCGATACTCTGGCTTGACAAAGAACACTGCTCCATAAATATATGCGCGAGTACATAAAGTACAACCAATGAGGGCTGGGACGACCCTACCACCACTCTCACTCACTTGGCTCCCCCCCCTCTCTTTTATTTCAGAAACCTAATAGATTTTATGAAACTAATTTCATGTGTTTAGATTCCCTGTTTAATCAGCTTTACAAGAATTTTAAATTTTTGAAATACGATGAGGCATTCAAAGGCTACAGTATTTTTCGGGAAGCCATCAATTTGCAAATTAGCCCCTCTCCTAACTTTTGATGCTTTCGTTGCCACTTGTTTTGGATTAAGGATTCACGCCTTGCCATTTGTGACGAAAGCAAGGTTTTATTATTAGTCCGACAAAACCTCAAAGTAGCAATTAATCTAACTTATTTAGTCTTTGTTTACCTGTTTTTTAATCCTCAAATGTAGATTTTGTGTGTGTGCCACATTGAAACACCCACACAACGACAGATAGGTTTCCTTGAGCCAATTAATTGATAGATGGGTATCAATAACAATCTCCTATCAGGTAGATTTATTTATCCTGGTTCGTGATCCTGCACTTGATGGTGGTCATCGCGTGGTCACTCTCATGGTCAGTTGACTTTAATCTTAACTTATGCAATCACGTGTTCTCACTGTTCATGCAAAAAATATGCTCCCTCTCTGTATTCGTTCCATTGTCTTTCCTCAATATTGTTTCTAATTATTGTAAGGATATTTCTACATTGCCTTGTAAAATATGCAAATTATTGATAAGGATGTTGCTATGTTACTACTTCTGCGACACTAATATTTGGGCATTTTTCCGTCCAATATTAGTAACATTAGCAAACCGTTTTTAACTAGACACTCTCTCCAAAACAATTCTCAAAATTTAAGTTAACTAATAACAAATATTTAAATATCAAAAACTCGTTCTAATGTTTATTTTGATAACACAATGTCCCTGCATTAAAGTTTTGTGGGAACTCTGGAAGCATACCCTACGCTATATAAAAGTTTCTAGAGACAAAAAAAATCAAACGTGATCCTTACGTGTCTCAAGGATGAATAAAATAAAACACTTATGAAGGTAAGGGTGAGGGACGAGTATTTTTAAAACAATATTTCTTCAAACAAATCTCGACCTTTAAGGGCTTTAAAAGTATGATTACATTCGAGCTAATATGTCCCCATTTAGCATTTCTCCATGTAGTTAACTTCTCACTTAATTGTGGCATGTTAAATGTATAAATGACTGGTCAAGGTGGAGCATTGATTTGGAATAAGTGACGAATCCCAATGTTTTTTAGTTTTCCAAAAATCATGTTAAAATCAGCCTGTTTTTAGCCCAAATTTATCTTTTGGCAACTGATTTTTTAAGAAATTGTTTGAAAATTGTCATTTTCTCTTGTTTTTCAGATTTTGGGGCATTTTAGTCCAATTTAAGTTCCAGAAAAGAAAACAAATTAAAAAAGGTAAAAATTAAAAAATCGCCCGACCCTACTCAAAATGTCCGCTCGCCCGTAAACCGGGGTCTTTTTTGTCGCCTAACTGAAATCACTTCCACAAATCTGAAAAAAAAGTCGTTACATGTTGTAAAAAAAGGAAAAGTAAAATAATATATTTCCCTTATAAGCTTAAAGGCTGATTCAGAGATTCGAAATTATATTGTGTGTGTGTAGTAAACAAAATTGTCAACTAGAACTAAAGTTAGTCACTTAAAGCGTAATTCCAAGTTAGAGATGAACGGATTTTTGTTTTCTTGAGTTAAAAAACACTTATGTACAGTACTAACAGTACCATGGAATACTGTGTATAACAACAACCGGGATCTGGAATTTATAACAAGTTGTGGTTTTCTATCTGAAGGATTTTGATTTGAGCTTTAGTTATTTAACACAGTGATTACAATATGTAAAATGCAAAAAACCACGATTTGTTCGAATAGTGAGGGCGCCCTCTACGGGAAATCTCTGAGTCAGGCAAACAAGGATGCTGAAATTACTGACAGGCCTTTGCAAGACCATTGTATTGTGTATGTGCTAGTCCCGGCTAATCCACCTTTCAGCAATATCTTACGCAACCATGAGGTAAAGTCTGAACCATGGTCTGAATGCTTTTGAATTGTGTAGCAAACAATGCCAGATATACACCGTAAATTCTGGGCACGATGTCAAAACCGTGATTTTTCGTGCGGAATGCGAAGAACTGCAACCAACTCTTGCTGTTTGCGGTTTTACAGAATGTGAACATCCAAATTGTTTTCTTTTTTCAAATTTGTGAAGTGATTTCAGTACGGCTCAATTTTAAGCTATTTTATTAGTCTGACTAATGTTCATGTTATTATCCCTCTCTGTGATATGGTTTGGTATAACATGCCTTATGCCTTTTGTGATTTTGCATTGATGATACATATAGAATTATAAGTTGGCCATGATTAGATGCAAGAGCCCTTTTTTAACAGCTCAGGAGAACATTTTGGTGTTCTCAATTCATACAATTAATTAGGCCAAAACTATAGAGACTCGCATGTTATTATAAATTCAATCATTATTACAATTGAAAAGGAGAACCTGTATCAAGACTAAACTTACACAAATACCGTCTATAAAAAAAAACATTATTGAAACACATATGGTTGGTTTCATGGGAAAGCGGAATTATACTAACCATAAAAACGAATTAAAAGGCTTTTGCCTTACATGCGCTATTTGAAATTCGCGCTACTGTATTTGGGAGATGTAGTTGTGTTATGCGATACGAACGGCACAGTAGCGTCATACATCTCACAATGAGTGCTTTCAAATGTGTATTTCCTATGGCATGTATGACCTAATCGTGCCGGTCGTATGGTAACACGTTATACACTAGCGCGATTTTTAATAAGCACAAGGTCAGACTAGATGGTTTTAATTCACTGGTTAGGGTTACATAATTCCGTTTTTCTATGAAACCACTCGATATGTGGTCACTAATTATTTATTTGTTAATGTTGTTTAAGATTATTCGTTTTACGGGTTCTCCTTTAAGTGGTGTAGGACATGGCGTATATTGTACAATACAATTTTGAGATGGTATTCAAAGAATCTAAGTTCAAGGATAACATGAGGACCAAGTAGCCGGCTTAATTGCTTGATTAATCAATCCGGATGTCTGATCGATACGAACAATGCTTGAGTGTAATACGGGAGAACTAGACAGGAGAGAACAAAATTTAATACGCTCTGATGTTCAAATGCGGGATTGACATATTTTTATACTATTTCGTTTTATTTACAACGTTAAAGTCACATGAATATTTTAATTCGTCCTAATGGTGCCAAGATTGATCAAAAGAATATTGCACTACTCTTTATAAACAAGACTATTGCAAATGGATTTTTAAAGCGACTTCTTGCCATCGAACCACGACACATATAGTTCGAATTACAATCAAAACTACATACTGTAAAGTTTCAGGTTCATTCCTACACGCATAGATGACAAAAATCCATATTTATGCCGACAAATGTACACGACTATACAGCAGTCATGGAAGCTGCCATTATATTCCCTGTGCTATATTTACAACGCCGCACGCAATACCGAAACAGAAGCCAGCGAAAATACATCACGTGACTTCAGCCAGTCTGCCACAAGCCTCATCCTTGCGAACTTCGGTGAGCACACAAAGGATACAAGCGAACGGCTTGTGGTAGAACTATAGCGAAAATAATAAACATAACGGCTTCCTTAAATTGTCTACTGCTACGAAAATTAAATATGAAAATGACTTGTTTCTTCGCAAGGAATACTCCAATGACCACGAAAACCATCTGATAGGACTTATTTAGGGATATCTCTTTATATATGTGCCGATAGATTCATGTCAATAAATTCCCTTAACGACCTTTCGTCCGAATGCCTTCACTAAGTCCTCTGAGATGAAGTGGTTGTATTAATTAGCAACTTTTAGTGAAGAATTAACGTGACTTAAATGCATGTTAATGGATGAATTACTTTACACGTCACTAACTTAGATTTCTTATTCTATATCACAAGTGTCAGCATTAAAGGTGCATTTCGTGATCCTAACACCTTATTTTGGTTTATGGTTCACTAGATATCTATGAGAAAAGCTTATTTTCAAAATTTCAGTTGATTCTGAGGGTGCGTTTTGATGTTATGCGCAAATGTTTGCATCACGCTAACCCATAGGCCAATGTGTTGTAATTTCTGTCCATTTACGGACAGAAAATACAAAATTACGAATTTCTTCAAAAGCAAATCGAATTTGCACGTAAAATTATGCACATTTACTCTACTTAGATTAACGGTTCACATGATATACAAATCTCACCTTTTTTAGGTTAGTCAGGAGACTAGGCTGTAGACTTAAAAGAACTAATTTTAAAATTTATTTGACAAAATCATGTGTAAATAACTATGCAAGACTAGCGCTACTTCCTTGCATTGTCAAATTTCACGTTTAGATTGCCCAATATTGCATCTGGGTTATGCAACGAATTGTTTTTGTATAAACCGTCAAAAAAATGGGTTATGAATTCACACTATGGGTTTTACTTCGCCATTTATATTGATTATGTTTTGAGAGGATATATGCGGAATCTAATGGTGTCCTGTAATGTGTCTGGAGAATCTGATCTGACAGAGAGTGTGGAGAGTTATTTAATGACATCTTAAATCAATTCCGTGTCGTCTTTCTTTTCCTGAAATGACACTTCAATTTATAAACATGCACTCGAGTTGAGAAGGTCAATGAGATAGAATACTACTCACTTTTAAAATGTTGATAGATGTTCGTTTTATAAGAAAAAATCTCTATCCTCTTCGCTTTTTTGTCAAGTTTTCATTCGACTACAATTTGTTGGGCCGATATTTCTATTATGAAAGCTATTCTTCAACGATTTTGAGTCTGCAACATGTTTGGCTAACACTTCTCTACGTTTGGTAGATAAATAGCTTGATGTCATCCATCAATTCACTACACATCCCTCCTTCCCACTCCACATAAATTGGAAAGTTGTGACCCAACAAATGGATCAAATTTCTTCACATGTAACCCAATCGTAAGTCAATGTAAGGAGTCAGCTCCCTATACCCCACCTTTGAAGGTCAAATCATTTTGGGCTTTCGCTGGATATGCATGAATATTAATGAGGCCATTTGCATAAATTCATAATGCACGATCAAAATTTAATCGCAATCTAATCTTTCCTAGAGCGTAGTATTTTTTAAATCATTTCAAATGTTTTGCAGCGATGTAAAATTTAATCCCAAATCTCGTGCTTCCACAAGTAATATCTAAAAAATGATCAAATCTTCAGATAGAACTCTTTGTTATCAGGTGGCGTTCGATCATACTAAAGATTTACGATAATGTTCATGGCCTGGCTTTTCAACATTTAAAGTAATTTGATATTTTTTTAGCAAATTTGTACTGACTGCCTTTTGTACTAGAGATCGCACATAGGCTACGGGCAGATCTCATAGCATTTACAAAGGTGACGCAACCCCCTAACAAGTACATAATTTGCTAAATAAATTGTCTAAAATTATCAACATCATTTCTACGCGTGTTTCCTCACTTCTAGGAGACACATTTTTCTTGAAAATGACATTAAATGTCATTTCTTTTTTCCCTGAATATCATGACCAAGATGTAAATCACTTTCCATTGACTCCGCAAATAATGGTCTATAAGACCAGTTAACAGCCATGTTTGTAAACATGTTATGGCCTGGTATCTTGAACTAGGTCGGCCTGACTGTTACACCTGGGCAAATGTATCTGTTAGAGTTTTTAATACTATGGGCCATAACGATTGGCAGGCATGGATTGGCATCAACTAAAGAAAGTGACGTAGGATGTTAAGTTGTTAACTGGTCTATTGATAGTAATCCGGCCGTTATGAATGGAAGGACAATAGGACAACGGACTTCAGATTCTCCGGGACGGGTTGGTACATTTACTGCACCACTTTGTCTGCTCCCAATTGAATTCAGCACTTACGAATAACGTGCACGTGATACTGTAATTCAACTGGGAGCAGGAAAAAGTGGTGCAGTAAATGTACCAACCCTACTGGGACTGCAAAGCCATATTTTTGTCCATGACGTTAAAATCTTTTTGAATTGTTGTCACCGCTCTGAATTTTAAGATGAGCTACGCCTCATTCACGAATAATAAAACTAAACTTCTGCTTGGAGTTTAATAACTTTGATCGTATATTTCATCATTTATTCAAAAGGAAACGAAGATGAGCAAAAAGTCATGAACGCAATTTTGATTGGGCAAGTTATGACCTAACATCTTGATGCAAACCAACACCCATAACTTACCATATTAATATAGGACCCTTTTGATTCAAATTAAAGTTTGGTTTCGGCGTCACCAGGTTTAACCTGCCATTCCATATAGTGAAATTTTCGATTTCTCGCTATAACGCAATAAATTGCATAGAAATGGGGTTACGGGCAAGTTACTGTCTGGTTCTGCACCAAGATGTTGGGTCACAGTTTGCCCAAACAATTTTTTTCTCATGACTTTGTTCACCTTCGTTTCCCTTTCGAATAAAGGATGAAATAATAGGGTCAAAGAACATTGAACACACAGTAGAACCTATAACTTTATTATTCGTGAAGAGGACAGGGATTCGTGTTCCACGTCATGAAAAATAGCTTATCTAAATCGTGTGATTGGGATAACACCTGCAAAAATCTTTTCAGTTGCAGGTAATAACAATGGCTCTGCAGTTCCCGATGTAAAAGGAATCTGGGAAGTTGTTTTGTCTTCCACATACCGAGCGGATTTACTATAAGAGCCCCCATTATTTGCTGGAGTCAATGATCATGGTGTACGTCCCATAGTCACTGATATTCAGGGCATAAATTGAGATGACATTTACTACATTTTCTCGAGAATGTGCACATACTAGAAGTGAGAACACGCCTTGAACTGATTTCTATAATTTTACGAAAATTATTTCGGAAGAATTATGTACTTCCCAAGGGTGCGCCACCTTGGTCCTTATCCGGGCATCTTTTTCGCTTTTGCCTCATGGCCTACACTGTAAAAAATTACAGCGTAATTTACAGTAAAATACTGTAAAAAACTTACAGTATTGGACTGTAATTTGGAAATACAGCAAAATACTGTAAATTTTATGTTCAGTTTCCAAGCCTATGATAACTCGATTTAAAAGTGGAGTCTTTATTCGAATTATAATGAGCATCAACATTATGATACACAATTATGCATTTTCAATTATACGATTAAGTACTAGCAGGAAAAAAATACTGTAAATTTTACAGGAAAATACTGGCAGCAATTCTGCCAACATAATCCCGTAAAATTACAGGTTTTACAGGTTTTCGTTCAAATTTATTGTATATTTTACAGTTTGATGTAATATATTTTACAACAAACTGTAAATTTTACAGTATATGCACCGTACAAATGTGTTGATAGGCCTACAAAGTTAGGGTGTTTGTCAGTGCTTTTTTATTCTCCACACATTTACAATCTCTATAATAATTCACCAAATATATATGTTTTTATATGTTTTGATTAAATTAATTTTTACAGTATACTGTAATTTTTACGGTCATTTGTTGGCAGAATTGCTGCCAGGATTTTCCTGTAAAATTTACAGTATTTTTTTTTTACAGTGTAACATGAGCTCATGCGCAAGTTTATATATTATGCATACCACACAAGTCTTCACATTGGGCGCTGTGTTTGAACATTTATCTAACAGTATTTGGGCATATCCTTTTAAAATATTTTTCACCAATGTTCTTTTTACAAACGATTGTTTATTATTCCATACATCTTGACTGTAACTTTATCCTGCAAAAAATATATTTTGTATGATAGGGCCATGAAATTGGATTTCGTTAACATCGCAAACTCATATTTCAGGCACGTGTGGTGTCCGTCCAGCGTCAAGACCAGAAGATGTTAGCAAAAGAATAGCAGTTGGACAGCAGTCGACAAAAAGTTGGCCATGGCAAGCTGAATTTATCCTAAAAAACGTCAACGGTAGACCAAAACATCATTGTGGTGGGACATTACTCAATGAAAACTACATTCTAACAGCGGCCCATTGTTTTAATGAGTAAGATTATTTATTATTTAGTTACAGCAGTTCTGTAGTCAGAGTCTTAGGGGCATGATAGGGCACGTGCCCTTCCGATAAAACTAATATTGAATTATTCCATTGGAAAACTGCTTCAAAACAGTCAGTGTAGATGGGCGTGTTGGGTAACTCGTCATATCATGGTCTCTGTAAATTACAATGCCGTCTGAAAAATTATCCTGTTGCTAATTTTTTGTCATTGTAATTAACAACGGATTATCTATTAAAAATTGATTTTTGATCCGATTCACACCCAATCACATCTCTTGATCGGGGCTTCGCCCGTGATTCTTAAATCTTAAATCGTGAATCTGGGTATAACGTGTATATAATGTACTATGAATCCATCAACTTTTGTAGAATGAAGACGTAACTTCACCGATGAAAAATCCGCTTCCTCGGTGTAAACTTCTGATACTGACAGACTCAAAAATACGAACGAAGGAAAGGGTGGTCTTAACTATACAAGAAAGTACACAAAACATAGCTGAAGGTCAAATAAATCACGCCTTCATATTCATATTTTTCATGATTAAAAACATTAATCACGAAAATATGAAACATCAACAAGTAGATTTTGAGGGAGCTCTGTACCTTGTATCTCCTGACTATGATATCCAGATCTTTACACCGTCAACAAAAAGAAATACAGAACTAATCCAAGGTTCTTGTAAAAGAGGATGGCTCTCAATTGCATTATGATAGTACTCTTTAATGTCGTTCAAAGCTTTTAATTGTTGGATGTTCATATCATTTTAAAGCTTACTCGAAATGTGATAATATATTAGAAAGATTTTTTTCAAACTTATCTCATATTTTTGTCTGATAGTTGTTGATACATTATTACTTTTCACAGCTTTTAAAATCTATATTAATTAAGAAGAAGCATTCTTTATCTTTACACATCTGTAGTTGGGGAAAAGACGAAATGTTTGTCCGTCTTGGCGAATTTGACCGTAAACATGCTCAAGGAGTTGGTCCTTATGAACAAAACAAAGATCTTCAATGTGTCTTTATACACGAAGATTATAAACAGCACGCAGCACCCAAATACCTGGAAAACGATCTGGCGCTGGTAAGAGTGTCAAGCCCTGTAACAATTACCGACTACGTCAGACCAGCCTGCCTTCCTGAAGAAATGAGTTTAAAGCTGGAGACAAATGCTATGTAACCGGTTGGGGATATACTGGTAAGTTCTTTTTAAAGTATTTTTGAAAGTGTTAGGTATTTTGCATCAAAGATGTTTTTGTCTATTTTATAATTGATGCTCCTTATGAATATAATAAATAAAACTTAATGAAGTATTTTTAATAATGAGAGGAGTATTCGTGTTGTTACAAACCTAAAAGTGCGCTTCCATCGATAATTATACATAGTGAATCAAAAAATTGTGCATGAAAAAACACAAAATTTGACCCTGACCTGTTTACTCAACTGTGACACAGTTGAGGTTTCATGATCTGCATATTTCCGACTTTCTATGCTGAAAAAAATGAAGGAATTTGGTGAAGAAATGAGGTAGATATGAAAGATTTTCGTGGCTCATCCATTTTACCCCATTCCAATGGGATTTACACAGTTAAGATGGGTTTTTAGTTCCATTTTGTCTGAATATGGTGACAAAATCTTTCTGGATCAGCCGTGAAAATCTTTCATATCTACCTCATTTCTTCACCAAATTACGTCATATTTTCAGCATAGGAAGTCGCCACCGTTGAGTACACAGGTCAGGGTCATATAATGTGTTTTTTCATGCACACTTTTTTTTATTCACTCTGTATTATAATAAGGTTTGTTTTCTTTGTGTTGGATATTTTCAGAAACATACTTTCGACTTTTCTTAGTTGTAAATTAAGAATTTATTCGGAAAATTAGATAATGAGCGAAATATTGTGGGCATAAATGTAATATTTGAAAACCCATTAGTGTTAGTAGAGTGAAATGTTGATTTCAGCACCCAGAAATAAATTCTGAGAAATGTGCCTTCTGGACTTCCCCAGCCCGGCTGTTCTCCATTGATCTTGCCTTTACCGTGATGTATTTATTGCCTTTTAATTTACATATAATTTGGGTTTCAATTATGGTCATAGCAAATATGAAATGAAGAAAATTGGTAAGTGGTGAGGTCGCCAAGGACGCTTTCTTGCAGATACAACGGATAGTTTGAAATCAATTGAAGGAGAATAGTACTTGACAATACGAATGAATAGGCAACTAAACGAGGATAGCAAATACTTTCAAAAGTGTTTGATCAGTGTCTATCCGTGTTTGTTTATGCTGATGTTGTTTTTGTCGTAAGTTTTAAGACATATGAATTGGCTAGCAAGATATATTCAATACAATTTGATAAGCTAACATCTTGCGCATTTTTTACTAAATATAGAATATTTATTTATGTGTATGGCATTTAAGTGTATGGCATTAGTATACGCACCTTTCTCATAGTAAATGGACCATAGTTTATTCGCCACTAGATATAGAGTCAGAGCTGTTTATAAATATCACAATTTTTCATGCGTAATGAAGAGAGTTAAATGATTCGAAAAATGGCCAACCCTTTTAATATAATCAGATATGAGTGAAACTGTGAATTAGAAGCATTTTTAAATGGTTAATATTATTAAAATGATAGAACTCTGTCAGTGCCAACGTTATTACCACATTTCTTTTGTGACTCATCAGATGGGTTTACTATTAGATGATCTGCTGACTTTTCTACTTTCTATCCCATCTTTGCTCTTTCGTGCAGATCCTATGCGATACTTAATGAAAGATAAACCCAAAGTTCTCCGTGAAGCATATGTCCCACTCCTGAGTGAAGAAGCCTGTGAGATAGCTTATGGCGATATTATTAATGAAGCCATGGTATGCGCAGGCTCAATGTCGGGTAGTGCCCGCCCTGATTCCTGCAAAGGCGATAGCGGAGGCCCATTGGTTTGTAAGAGTGCAAATGGTGCATGGAAGCTTTGGGGTGTCGTATCTTGGGGTTGGAACTATTTCTGCAAACCCGCACCTCCAGAACCGGAGCCTACAGTCTATGCTAGGGTAGAGACTTTTCTTAAATGGATAGAGGAAAAAGTGGCTTCTAAATCTTGTTAGTTATTGTAATTATGCATGCAACATCAACAACTTTCTTTTTGCTTGATTATTGTAATTTGGTTTTAAAAGTACAAACGTTGCATTATAAAATTCAGGAATAGTTGTCTCAGGTACGTGTTATTATTTGCGCCCTAATTTCATGATTTTCTTGGTTGGGTTTGCTCTTAGTCACTGATTGGTCGAAAGTGACTTGATATTTTGCTTGTTGTTTCTTCATTGGCTGCTGCGGCTGCGTCCGCTTGTTTTGTAGAAACTGAATGAAAAAATGGTTTCCGTTTGTTGTCGCCATTATCTCACAGCACATCTAAATAACAGTTGCCGAATGTTATTCTCTGATGGCCTGACATGTAATGTTGTGTTTGCTCAGATCACTTTAGGCAGGAACACGACTTGCACTTTGAACACTATTTCCTTCCCTAAAATACACCAGCACAGACACCGCTTAAGACGTCCGCACATTTCACCTCGCGGTGGAGTCGCTGCAACACGCATGCGCTCTAAGACTGGTGTGACGTATTTGCCGGCGTATATGCTGCACACATTAGTCTGTTCGAGATTATGATTGGAAGGTCATAATCCGATTTTTAATACCCACTTTTTTTGGTTTTTGCAATTCACACAAAGCTTTCTTCCCAATACCACTACTCCGGCCTTTAATTTCCCTTTTTTGCTCTACACAGATATCTTGGCTTTTCATCTAGGACACGATCCCAACAATTTGCTTTTCCTGATATGTAATGTTGTGTTTGCTTAGATCATTTACGCGGGAACACGACGTGCACTTTGAACACTATTTCCTTCCCTAAATACACCAGCACAGACACCGCTTAAGACGTCTGCACATTTCACCTCGCGGTGGAGTCGCTGCAACACGCATGCGCTCTAAGACGAGTGTGTCGTATTTACTGGCGTATATGATGCACACGTTTCGTCTGTTCGAGATTATGATTGGAAGATCATAATCCGAATGTTTAATAAAACTTTTTTTTGCAATTTGCTTTCTTCCCAATACCACTTTGACTTTTAATTTTCCCTGCATGCTCTACACGGATCTCTTGATTCATATGGACACGATCTATCAAAATATTTGCTTTTCCCCGTTTATATGCTGAGTTTTCGTCATTTGCTTCTGTTTGCAAACAAGCTATAGCACCCACCTGTATGTCATAAATGTAATGATTGCACGCGCAATTTATACGCATTAATATGGCTAATTTCCAATTAAATTATCCTATTTTTGTCACCGATTTATATATCCTGGTTATTGTTAATGCTTGTCCTATGTTATATAAGGAATTAAGAATACGGTTTGAATAGATTTACATAATGTAAGGGCGATTGCTTTGATGTACTCTCTGATATATTTTTTTTCAAATAGCATGTTCGTGTGGAATAATCACCGTTGTTATTTTTTTCTAATTTTCTTATTCTACCTCAAAGATTATAATGGGTGTTTGACATATCGAAGTACTTTGTAAAGTATAGATTTTTGCTAGGTTTTAGACTTGACTGGCTCAGCATGAATCGCTTTGATGAATATATCAAAAAATATTAACTTTGGAGTATGGATAGTATTAAATAAAATACATGGTGTAAAACTATGGTGTATAATGGATTTACTTTTGATCTTCTGCGTATTCACTTTTATTTATTGTGAGTTGTAGTTCCGAATACTTCAATTCGTCTCCATATTGAAATGCATGTACGCACTAACACAAGCTACAGGAACCTATAGGTTCAACCCCAATGTAACAATGCGCAGAATACGAAAACAATCAGTGCCTAGGTTTTGGGTTTTGCTCAGGTCATTTTTTTACAAACCCATAACAATTCCTCCTGCAAATTAAATATGCATGTACCATATGAAATTGCTTCCAACATAACAAAGATATAGATGCATTAATTGTCCATTTACGTTTTCATAACAATGCATTGCAAAGTTAACGAAGAGCGTCATTTACATATACCTCCAGTGCTTGCCCCCCCCCCCCCCCCCAAAAAAAAAAAAAAAAAAAACACGCATGCGCTCTAAGACTGGTGTGACGTATTTGCCGGCGTATATGCTGCACACATTAGTCTGTTCGAGATTATGATTGGAAGGTCATAATCCGATTTTTAATACCCACTTTCTTTTCGTTTTTGCAATTCACACAAAGCTTTCTTCGCAATACCACTACTCCGGCCTTTAATTTCCCTTTTTTGCTCTACACAGATATCTTGGCTTTTCATCTAGGACACGATCCCAACAAAATATTTGCTTTTCCTGATATGTAATGTTGTGTTTGCTTAGATCATTTACGCGGGAACACTACGTGCACTTTGAACACTATTTACTTCCCTAAATACACCAGCACAGACACCGCTTAAGATGTCTGCACATTTCACCTCGCGTTGGACTCGCTGCAACACGCATGCGCTCTAAGACGAGTGTGTCGTATTTACTGGCGTATATGATGCACACATTAGTCTGTTCGAGATTATGATTGGAAGATCATAATCCGAATGTTTAATAAAACTTTTTTTTGCAATGTGCTTTCTTCCCAATACCACTTGACTTTTAATTTTCCCTTCCTGCTCTACACGGATCTCTTGGCTTTTCATCTTGGACACGATCCTATCAAAATATATGCTTTTCCCCGTTTATATGCTGAGTTTTCGTCATTCGCTTCTGTTTGCAAAGCTAGCACCCACTTGTATGACATAAATTTAATGATTGCACGCGCAATTTATACGCATTAATATGGCTAATTTCCAATTAAATTACCCTATTTTTGTCACCGATTTAATATCTCAATGTTTATTGTTAATGTTTGTCCTATGTTATATAAGGAATTAATTAATACGGTTTGAATAGATTTACATAATGTAAGGGCGATTTATTTGATGTACGTTTGAATAATTCACCGTGTTTATTTTTTTCTAATTTTCTTATTCTAACGTCAACAGATTATAATGGGTGTTTGACATATCGAAGTACTTTGTAGAATACAGATTTTGCTATGTTTTAGATTGACTAGCTCAGCATGAATCGCTTTGATGATTATACCAAAAAATATTAAATTTTCATAAAATTCATAAAATGCATTGTGTAACTATGTTGTATAATAGAATATTTACTTTTGATCTTCTGCGTATTCACTTTTATTAATTGCGAGTTATTGTGAGTGTTATACGCACTAAAACAAGCTACATGAACCTATAGGTTCAACCCCAATGTAACAATGAGCAAAATACGAAAACGATCAGTACCTTGGTTTTGCTCAGGTCCCATACAAACCCATAACACGTTCCTCCTACAAACTAAATATGCATGTACCATATGCAATTGCTTCCTACATAACAAAGATGCATATTAATTGTCCATTTTACGTTTCCGTAACAATGCATTCCCAAAGTTAACGAAGAGCGTCATTTAAATATCTCCAGTGCTTGACAATAAAAATGCAAACTAAACCTGCCAATTCAAGTTGTCTTATCCGAGGGACACTTAATAGAAATCTTGCCGAAATTGTCAATGATCAAATGCAAATTCCAACATAACCTACAATTAAAAAAATAGAGATCTCGTATGCATCTGCCTGCTCAAACATATTTTCAACACATCTTTTGTAGGGGGCGTATAAATTTCCATTTGACCTTTGACAATTTTGACAAACATTCTAATAAGTGCCACTCAGACAGGGTATCTTGTCATTTTGAGTAGGCGATTTTAGAGTGCATCATTTTTCGACAGGAAGATGAGACGTATAACGTCATCAGGCCCGTAGCCAGGATTGATTTTGGTTGAGGGTGCGGATTTTCTCTCAACCAATCTTTTGTTGTTGTTATTAGGGGGAGGTCAAACGAATTCGTGGCTTTACAGTACCAATATTTATTACACAGGTCCATCATACGGTTATCTACTGTATGTTGTTAATACTTTTTGATACACGGGCTTTAACGGTGCATTGTGAAGAAGGGGGGGGGGGTCATTGTGGCCAGTGCATGATTAAATGTCCAAATTCTAATTATTCAGAAGACATAACGATATTTATATGGGCCTATGCAAGATTGACACACTAGGCATTAAGAATTAATTTGTCAGTGTTAAGGGCGGTTTTGAATTTTTCAGAACATTCACCAATTCGACCAATTTGAACATTCACCAATTAGAAGGTATTTAAAAGAGATGTCTTTCTTATATCTAAGTTCTTTAATTCTTACGATAAACCGCATGTTTTGCTGTTGTTGCTGCAGTTTCTTTTTCTTTTTAACAATTTTGTAAATTTATTGTTGCATGGCTTAGAAAGACTTATAAGAACTTTATTTGATGTAGCTTACAGTTTTACAGTAACTAATACAATAAGTGCACTTTTATATGATACATATTCGAAAGTGAGTCACAGTATCTGTAAGCAGATCAAAATTACAGATTCAACCGCGTATTCCGTAATTTCTACGATAGTGTCACGTTAAGGAAAGTAAATTCTACAAAGAAAAGCAATATTTATGCAAACTACTAGTATTCTGTACAAATATGTGAATGTTTAAATAATAATTTTGTAGCATATGTAATTAGGTGTAATGGCAGCGCGTACAAAACGGCTAAGTAAAGACAAACAGTCTGCCGATTAAAGTAGCTTATTTTACCCTATTTAGAAAAATATAATAGATAGCACAACACAGTGCACAGGCAGAATTGAAGATCGACAACCTTCGCTTTGATGTTTTCTTGAACCAGTGGATTTTCAAAACGTACACAATCAGGTGTGTTTCTTTCAACAGCCCAGTAAATCAACCAAATGGGTAAAACGAAACCAGCCACTTTAATCTCTATTGTGAATATTCTTAATGCTATAATGTATCAAAGTAATCTTATCTGTCATTTGATATTTCAAAGTTGTACGGAATCAGTCATTTTTAGTTTATTTGCTATTTGGGCATTACTAAAAATTTAAGCAAGTAATCTTTGGAAGAATCTGTTACAGAACGATACAGCTTACAGACGACTTTTTAACAATACCCTGGAAGTACGTCAATTTGCCAAGTTCATGGCAGTCAATCTGTCGATATACCTAATGGGCTACTTGAGTATCCAAAATCGAAGTGCTGTCATAGCCCTTGTATCCTTACCTCCTTTTGGACTACGCCCTCTCCTATTGTATACAAAAACACTACGGCGTCTCCCACCATTCTTAAAAGGATAATATATTTAGAAGCATGGTGCCAGTGCTTCTCTTAAATTTACCCCTGTTCTAATTTTATCCCCTTATTTTACAATGTTCCCCACAGTTCCCAGAGGATTGGACCGAAACAATTCTGATTCAGCTCTTTCAAAATATAGAAGCACATCTTTAAACCTCTTCCCCAAATTTGAGAACATGATTCGTATTTATAACCCTACTATCCGCCATCTGCAGGCAACGGAATAGAAATCACTGGCATGACTCTATTCAAATCAGCAGCCCATACTGTTTTATATGTAAATATGTCACAGGTTTATGCCGTAGATGAACCCAGTTCTTTCTGATCCACTTATGAATTCGGAAACCTTAAGACACTATCAGTTATTTTTGCGACTGAAATCTGTCAGAAAAAAATTTGAAAAAAACAGCAGTGTTCAAAGATATATCGCCTTCAATAATGTGTTCTTTACAAGTGCCCTACAGACAAGAAGGGCTAAAATAGTTGCTTTCACTTATGACTTACAAGGCGTGTTAGGATACCATGTAATGTTCCAGACATCACGAATGTCGTACCAAGTACTAATGTACCTAACCCCCCCCCCCCCCAAAAAAAAAATCAAATTTTTTTCGATTATACGATTTAGCAATCACTGGTAGTTACCTTTTTCGGAAAAACCACATAAACCGCGTGTTTATTCCGTGGAAGTTTCCGAATTCATAAGTAGATCGGAAAGAAGTAGTGGGGCACCTTATGGAAACGCCCATATATCACAGAAGTAATATGATGTCATATTTGTTTCTGCTTTTGGTATGTAAAAAAAAAAAAAAAAAAAAAAAAAATATATGCACATGTACAGCTCAAAACCACGTTGCACTTTTAATCCATTTTATGCTTTTTGGGCTTTATCATCTAAAAAAAAATCAAACGCTTATTCATTAGCTAACGTTGAAAGTATAGGAAAGCTTAATACTAGAAATACTAAACAGAGGGTTAAAATAATAAAGATTGTTTAAATTTTTTATTATCCTGCAAATCAGAAGGTGTGTTCGAATTAAATGCCCAGTTTATATTATAAGCGCCAAATAATTGTGGGACCGAAGGCTTACAGCATTATTTACTTTCACCTCCTAACGTTTACGTCATCCGAACGCCCATTAGATTTTCACGTTCTGCGGAATGCAGATGCATAAAGACATAATGCCTAACTTTTGACGCAAGAAGCAAGATGGTGTAAAGTGTAGGCATTATGTCTCTTATTCATCTGCACCCGCATAAGCCTGAAATCGAAAGGTCGTAACTGTCTTTGGGCATTTCTTGTGCACTTTTAAAGAATTATAAAAATAGAATATAAACACGGACCCTTGGAATTACATCCAACTGGTCCACAAGCCAAAATAAACACTGAGCCATTGGGCAAGAGATCCATCTTTAGAACACAATACATACACAGGTGATATATATATTGTGGTATATATATATATTTATAAATTAATTACACAGTATAGACCTCTGGAAATGGCAACCGTTACTATGAGGTTTTCACGGTAACCTCATTACGAGGGGGGGGGGGGGGGGGGGGGGGGGGCGGGGGGGGTATCCACTGGGTAACGATCTTCAGGACGGCTGATTGACTCCAGTGGTATTAACCAGTAAAATGGCTGTATATACATTGCCATGGTGTCACGATGGCGGCATTCCAGCACTGTATGTACTTTTTCCCACTGTACGGTATAATGGTTGAGCACTCTCGGCTATTTGGAAAAGTACAGACAAGTCCTGGAAATGGGAAAGGCCTCAGTCGTGACACCATGGCATGTATATTACATACATTGTCTATGGTTTAATACACGACTGTGAGTCATCATCCGTCTGAAGAATCGGTACCCCCCCCAGTGATCGTAAGTGAGGGTAGTACCGTGAAACTCAGAGTACGGTTGCCTTTCCAGAGGTCCTATACTTTGTAAATTATTTTACGCTCTCCGGTAATGAGATTGAGCATCTATTCCAAAGATAGTCACATGTAAAAAATACTGTTTACTATGAGATATATATATATAGATATATATTTAGTATATATATATATAATTATATTATATATAGCTATATACTATATAGATCTGTATATATAGTGAATATAAAAATTACACAAGTATAGACCTCTGGGAAAGGCAACCGTACTCTGAGTTTCATACATGTCTTTGGTTAAGGAAACCGACTGTGAGTCATCATTCGTTGAAGATCGGTACCCAGTGACCGTAAGTGAGGGTATACCGTGAAACTCAGAGTATTAACGGTTGCCTTTCCAGTGGTTATACTTTGTAAGTTATTTTACGCTCTCCGTCATGGGATTGAGCACTCTTAATTCCAAAGAGTAGTCCAAATGTAACATAATACTGTTTACTATGATGTTATTTATCAATATATATATATATATAATATATATATACTATAATATATAAGTATAATATATATTATATAATATTGATGGTATATATAGACCAGTACATCTACGTCACTTCTTTGTTGCCTGCGAATCCGTTCCTGCGAGTATCGTTATGGGCCCATAGTATTAAAACTCAAACATATACAATTGCCCAGAGTGTAACAATCAGGCCGACCTATTTCAGATACCGGACCCTAACATGTTTACAAACACTTTGCTGTTAACTGGTCTTATATATCGATATTTTTTCAAGTGTGGCAGGAAGATTTTCACAGAAAACCATCTTAATACAACGTCGTATTGTGTCATATGTAGAGATTGAATGTAGCTTAGACATCACTAGATTTCTTACCTGTATTTTGGCTAAAGAATGGCTTATAAAGTGAAAACAAAGGTGGCTTTGATTTGCTTATGTCTCAATATAAAACATAGGCTGAATGTCCCCGTAGTTTGATCCAATCGAAATTCGAATTAAAATGTTGTACCAAAGAACTAGTTCTCAGCTTAATCCGTTTCATATTGGGATAGTTTTTATGAAAATTTTTTACATCAAACAAAAATCAGGACTTCCAATTTCTTTTTTAGGAACCCCTGATAGCTGAAATTTCTCGTTGCACGTTTAACAATAGGAGATGCAATTTCAGAATTTAAAGGTGCAACGAGAGATTCCACATAGCAGGGCCCCTTCAAAAATTGACAGCCCTGAATTTTTTTGCCACTGATGTACACTTTCATTAAACAAAATATACCCCATCTTAAAAGGATTAAGCTGACAAGTATTTCTTTGTTACCAAACCATGCAATTTGTAATTTCCTATTGGAGCCAAATACGAAATTCCGCCTATGCTTTATGATGAAATATAATCAAATGAAAATCGCCTTTTGTTTTCACTTTAAGAAATTTCTGTAGCCAAATACAAGGTAAGGAACCTATCATGTGTCTAATCAACATAAAATGTGACACAATCATATTTGGATGCCTTAAAACTCTCGTTGCACCTTTAGAACAACTCATTGTAATGATCGCATATTTTAGTGGTTCTTTCTGTCAATGACGTAGGACATTTGATTTATTGCATTTATTCTGAACTGCACCCAAAAGAACGATTCCAACCATTGTAATCCGTTTATTTCCTGACAAGGGTTTCATCTACTCAATCATTCTTATCTAAAAAAATAAATTATCGCTTAAGATGACTACTCGATAAATTAAGATTAATTCTATTATGCTCAAGTAGAAAGCATTTTATTAATGGCCACCTTTTGTTATGAAAAAGATATATTAATTTTGAATATGATGTTAGCAACCTAGAAAGTGCATAATATGAACTTAATTAGGTAAAATATCTATAAGCATTAATTTTAATCAATATTTGGAGTGTTTTCATATTCACAACATTCACACTTATCTAAAAGGCACAATGATATAGCGCTTATTGTAGCTCTGGGATCTTAATTTGACCATGGTTGTACAAAGTATGCATCAATCTATATTCAGAATAATGACTTCATTGAACGCGTCCTTTATTATTTATCTTAATTGATTACAATACTAATTAATGATGTAATTTGATTAAGTCCCTCGCAATTAATCAGATTTAGTGCACTTGTGATTAAGCTGAATTTGCTATATATCTTACCGTTGAAATGTACACTAAAATTGCATGTTGAATCTTAAAGGCTATTCCATTCACCTACTGGTACTTTACAGTAATAACCCCTTTCTAGCAATACTCTTGTATTATCAGTGTCGCTTATCGTTTTTATATAGTAAAAAAATCAAAATCCGAACCAGAGTATCGATGATGTAGAGTAATAAATTGCTATTGTTGTGCATAAAGGGTACATACAAGCAACTTTT
Organism: Ophioderma brevispina; assembly: GCA_023653785.1. Classification (NCBI taxonomy): domain Eukaryota; kingdom Metazoa; phylum Echinodermata; class Ophiuroidea; order Amphilepidida; family Ophiodermatidae; genus Ophioderma; species Ophioderma brevispina. The sequence continues at coordinate 52,253 of JAMKCH010026550.1, forward strand.
AAAGTTTTTTGTGTGTAAATTAACACAAAGATATTCTACATCTTGTGCATTTGGGTTGTGGTGAAAACTATGTCAGCTCCTAAATGTTACCAATTGTGGTTTCTAATTCAACATTCACAGACTGACAAGAACAAATGGTATAGAAACAAACAAAACACACACAAACCAAACCACAACCTGTGGCTTGATGCGTTTTATGAAATTCACACCCTATTATCAACATGTTACTGTGTCCCTTTTGCTTAGAATATTGAGCAATACACGTAAATATCCTGTAAACTTAATTGTTGGTCAAAATCTTGAATAGACCGTATTCAATATGACGTCAGCCACCAGACATGTTGGTGGACAAGATGCATACATTCCAGGACTACAATACATTAAGCTGTCAATCGATCCATGTTTAGCGATTGCACAGGTGAATGTATTGTAGTACTGGAATGCGTCTATCTTGTCCACCAACATGGCTGGCTATTGAATACGGTCTATACTAGTAGTGATCAGAAAGTGTCACTTTCCTAGATTTAAATTTTCCAAATGGTAACATCACAAAGTCTGTGTCATACTTGATCCTAAAGTTACCACGGGCATTTACACATTTAAAGAACTTCAGTAAACCATGGGAACATGGTTAGGAGGTTGGATAACATTTTGCACAATAATTATTATTAAGGTTTAGGTTAAACTACATGAATCATTTACCAAAATATGTGTACAAATTAAGCAATTATTGTGCAAAATTAATCCAACTTCTCAACCATGTTGCCTAGTGTTTTTGCCTGCGAAATAAACTATGGAGAGAGAGAGAGGATTGGTCTCCAAACATGGCCGTTAAGTGTTGATAATATAGCCATGTACAAGTGCCCCCAACTTCCACATTACAACATTTCTATTTTCTTAAAATTAAATTATAACTTGCTATTAGTAGCTCTATCAAATCAAAATATTGCTATTATTGTTAAGTGGTACTAGAAGTAGTAACGGTAAACAATTGTGGAAAGTTTTAAAATATGGTTTATATCTGTAATTTATAAAATCTCGCTAAGTGGTCAATTGTTCGAATGTATAGATAATAAAATGGATTTTAAAAATATATGATAATGCATCTACATATTAGTATTCATCTGGTCGAATATTAAAAAGTAACGTGGTGATCTATTGGAAAGCCATTAAAGAAACGGGCCCATATTCCAAAAGACGTTTAACAACTGTTTTGTTAAACGTTTATCTCTAAGTGGTGAGGTATATAGGGGATAATATTTTGAAAACAAAAAATTGTAAAATCATCACATTTGTCATATTATATTAAAATAAATAACGTTATACACTAACATCTTTATTACATTAAAAAACTAATTTTCATAATTTTAATGTATTGTTACTTAGCGTAGTATAGCCACCTTGCTACTTTAAAGGCACTATCAGTGATTTGCTAAATCAGAAAATCGAAAAAAAAATCATCAAAAATCTGATTTTTGCATGTCTGTAACAAGTATAGGTATCCTAACATACCCTACAAATGATAGGATCAGAAGCAACCTAATAAGGACAAAATCGAATATTTTAGTCATTTAATGTCCGTAATTGAATGGAGATTCGTATCTTTGAACACTGCCGTTTTCTTGCTTTTCTGCAATTCTCCAGTTGGAAAAAGTTACATAAAAACATATGAGAATTCTACAGGCTTATCCTTTACTTTTAAGCTATTCCTGCAAATTTCAAATATTTTGACTCTTTTCGATAAATCACTGATAGTGTCTTTAAACGAAGTAAACATGTTTTTGGAATACGGACCACTGACATCATCTGCACACAAGCACCTTAAGGAACTCCATATTCATGTCCTTATTATATTGCATTCCATCTTGTACCGCCCATGTACTATACGCCTTTCCCACCACATTGTGTTGGCTTTGTACTAAACCCAATACCTTTCCTTTCTTAAAGGCGTTTATACACAAAAAGTCCAAAGTGGTATCTTATCTTCAAATACCTGAGACGAAAACCTGAAACCTGTAATAAAAACTTACAATCGTAATGTCATCGTTTCATTCATATCGGTTGCTACCGGTATGAACATAATGGTGAAAATCTAAACAATTTGTCCGTTTATCCAGTTATTATCTTGCATTTTTTCTGAAATAAAACTACCTAAACCTGCTCACTCTCTTGGAATAGATCGTTTTGGTTTGTTTGTTCGTTCCTTCGTTTCTCTGTTTGTTTTGTTGTTGTTGTCTGTTTGTTTTTTAAAGTAAATGTGAAAGCCACTAAGAAAGGGACAACTTGTCGCTCTTCTCTTTATGAAGATCTAATACCCTAACAAGTAAAATTGTAATTACCATCAATGTACATGACCCTTAATTGTTCCTCATTTTCCCTTTTTTATATGTTCTTAATTGAATCGCTTAATTGAATTATGCTTTTTGACTGTTTTTATGAAACTCGACGTTAAAACATTGTTTTATTTTTTTATGACGAAGATCAGTTACTGATATTGAACTTTGTAATGGAAGATGTCAGGTACCAAACACAATATGCAACTTGCTATGAGTGTAGAAAGAATGTACATAAAAAGGTGAAGTAAAAGAGTGAAGCAAAAAAGTGAATGAGAGAGAGAATGGGGGCGAGCAAAATTTGTATATCGTAGCATAAATTGTACCCACACAGGTAATGAAATCAATAGATGAAATAATTATACATCTTGGTACTTACCTATCAGGGTCGTATCTTTACACCTGCAAACATAACCAACAAAAATACATCATTAACACAAAGTAATCAAACTATTATAAACGGATATTTTAAACTGCAAAAAGTAACTGTGCATTTTCATTTCAGGTATAGAGTCCTTCTTACTTGCAAAGCAGCCGTACATTCTACAGGAAGCCGTCGTACCCATTATAGGTAGAAGTAAATGCAAAATGGCGTACGGGGACTTTATCAGTTCCAGAATGCAATGCGCAGGCTATCTGGACGGAGGTTCGGATGCGTGTAAAGGGGACAGTGGTGGTCCGTTGTCTTGTCAAGGACATGATGGGATATGGAGAGTATTTGGTGTTACATCGTGGGGTTGGAACCATTTTTGTCAAACCAAAGCCAATGTCCCCACCGTTTACATGAAAGTGGAGCGTTACCTGACTTGGATTCATAGCATCATCACCACCGGAGTCTGCTGACAGAGTGGCTTTTATAGTAGAAGATAGAAGTACTAATTTATTCTTAGCAATGAATAGGATTTTTGTATACATGTTGTCTTTCAAGAAGGAAAACAATGGCTGCATTAACACTTCAGTGATTTTGCAATTTGAATATTTTTTCCATCTGAGGATTGCTGCAGTTTCTGAAATTTAGGGAAAGCAATAGTTCAATAATAAAACCTGCAATATTGGATAAATTTGATAGTTTTGATCATCTGATTTAAAAGAATATCAGACCACAAGGAATTCATATATGGCGCTTTCACGGAGAGTAAATTATGTTAAATGGACTTTTGTTTGTCCTCCAGATCATCCAAGCATGGTGATTCTTATGTATCCTCTGCATGCTTGTGATGTTCTGGAAGACCGGTGTAGAAGTTTTTATAGTCCGCCGGACTCATAGTCTCCCTATAACCTTTATTCCGTTGTCGTCTATGAAGCCCGCCGGACATGTCTCAGGCGGACTATATCTCCTTTTACACCGGCCTGGCTAACCTCCTGTGCAAGCGCCCTATAGGTTTTGTCAAAGATATGTGAAGTGAGTGCTGTTATTTATTTCTGTGAATCTTGAGTCTCTTTTCCACTTACTTCCGAAAACAATGTGCCACTGTAAGAGTTTTGTTACTTAATTTAAGTTGACATAAGCGTTAAAACTCAACTGATGCCAAAATACAAACGGTTCATCTTTTTTTTTTGTTAATGCAATGAGATTTACGTCAACAACGGTGGGATTTATGTAGCAATCGAAAAAAAGTTATAATTGTAATTATCCAATTGTCAGCAATAATAACAGGACATGAAGTAGTGTTGCAATAGGTTTGGTCAAAGATATAATTGAAGTGAGCCCTGCTATCCATTTCGGTTTATCTTACCTTTATTAGTCATTGGTCTTATAGACATTTCAATTTTAGCCCAAGCTTTGAATTACTATAATGGTACGAATAACAGTATGTCACTATAATAATTTGCCACACTTTTTAAGTTGACGTACAAGTTGAAACTCAAAAATAACGACAAATCTTACTTCTAAAACTTTTGGCCTTATTTAGCTACAAACTAAAAGTTGAAATTTTAACAGTTGGGCTATGCAATTACAATGTCTAATTCCGAGCAATAATAACATCACCTTAAGTACAATTGCAAAATTTTAATGTTGTAAAGAAGAAACCACACTTTGATTTGAATGAGCCAAACTTTTACCGAGGCATGTTTCTTTTTTTATTTTGTGAGTTTCAAACTGTAAATGTAATCTAAAATTTTATTCACATGTATCAAAAGAGAGACATGACAAACTTAAAGAAAACAGTACCTATAATTAATAGGCCAGTCTTCCAATATTAAAAAAAAATAGTCGTCTACAAGACCTACAAATATTTTACGTCAGAGCAAGTAAAAAGGGGGAAATCCAAACACAAAAAAATATGAAGCACCAAAATTAATTATGGATTGAAAGCCTATTGATTTAACAAAATTGAACGGGTAGATCATTTTATATAATTCTTGCTGGCAGTTTAATAAATTGATTTCCAATTTGTAATTAATTTTGGTGCTACACATTATCTTTAGATCAAATATATTTGCTTAATTGGGGTTCTATTTTTACTCGCCCTGCAATAGAGTATTCAGTATGCTATTTAGAAGCTACTTAATGCACGCTTGCACTAAAGAGACGACCCTTCCTATAGTGTTATATTTAATTTGCACGAAATTAATATATCACTTTCGTGCATATTTTTTTTGCATTTATCGTTGGAGGACGAAATAGGTTTCGACACATACAAACTAAAATTTCTAACCTTTCTAAGGAAACTGTGTAGCTCAGGCCATTGACCTGGCTTAACCGGTTTGTGGATGAATAACTTAAGTCAATGGCGGAGCTCTATCTAACTAAATTTATTTCAGCTGACTAATCCCTAGAAGTCTGAGCATCAGAGGATATCGGGTTGTAGGAGTAACTGATGTTACGTTTATCATTTGCTTGACTTGCCTGCCCGGCTTGCCCGTTAACCTAGGGCTAGTGACATCATTCATTGTGTTTGACATGCTTTTGGAAAAGCATGCAGGCATTATTTGGCACAATTAATATTGCATATTTGAAATCATGTAGGTATAAAAAAAAAAAAAAAAAAAATTTTGTGAGTTTCAAACTGTAAATGTAATCTAAAATTTTATTCACATGTATCAAAAGAGAGACATGACAAACTTAAAGAAAACAGTACCTATAATTAATAGGCCAGTCTTCCAATATTAAAAAAAAATAGTCGTCTACAAGACCTACAAATATTTTACGTCAGAGCAAGTAAAAAGGGGGAAATCCAAACACAAAAAAATATGAAGCACCAAGATTAATTATGGATTGAAAGCCTATTGATTTAACAAAATTGAACGGGTAGATCATTTTATATAATTCTTGCTGGCAGTTTAATAAATTGATTTCCAATTTGTAATTAATTTTGGTGCTACACATTATCTTTAGATCAAATATATTTGCTTAATTGGGGTTCTATTTTTACTCGCCCTGCAATAGAGTATTCAGTATGCTATTTAGAAGCTACTTAATGCACGCTTGCACTAAAGAGACGACCCTTCCTATAGTGTTATATTTAATTTGCACGAAATTAATATATCACTTTCGTGCATATTTTTTTTGCATTTATCGTTGGAGGACGAAATAGGTTTCGACACATACAAACTAAAATTTCTAACCTTTCTAAGGAAACTGTGTAGCTCAGGCCATTGACCTGGCTTAACCGGTTTGTGGATGAATAACTTAAGTCAATGGCGGAGCTCTATCTAACTAAATTTATTTCAGCTGACTAATCCCTAGGTGATCTCTTTTAAAGAAATTTTAAATATGCTTTTAAAAAGAGATAGTAAAAATGGACCCTGATTGTGACCATATGCCAACATAGGTGGTATCAACGAAAAACTTATTTAAATAGCTTTTGTTTACTAATAACGATCATTCCAATCGGTTAGGTACATGCCCAGCTACAGTCTTTTGAATCAAATAGTCAATTTTACGGGTGTCCACGAGTTGAAATCTACGAAGGTCAGCGAAGCAAATTATTGTCCAAAAATAATGATAGGAACATTTCTATGTGTATGGTAAATTAAGGATATCTTAGAGAGGAACTCCGGAGAGAAAATTAAAGTTCATGGTAGATATGGATGTATTGGATCAAACCATGAAGTCTGAGCATCAGAGGATATCGGGTTGAGGAGTAACTGATGTTACGTTCATCATCTTTTACGTGACTTGCTGTCCGGCTTGCCCGTTAACCTAGGGCTAGTGACAGACCATTCATGTGTTTGGAATCTTTTGGAAAAGCATGCAGCATTATTTCGTTCGCCCAATAATATTGCATATTTTGAAATCATGTAGGTATTGTATTCTATAGAAATGGTGCGAAATTATGCCTGGCATGCTTTTGATAAGCATGCAGCATTATTCGCCATTGCTATTACATATTGGTAATCAATGTAGGTATTGGCACTCTAATCGACCTGTTTCTGTAGACATATTGATATGAGAGGTACCAGGCAGGCTTCAGAAATGCCTTGAGAGTGAAAACAAAAGGGCGATTTGATTTGATTAATTTCAATAATAAAACATAGGCTGAATTTAGTATTACGTCCTATATGCAATTTTTTTCACACAATTTCTGTACCCAAAGTATTATATTTTCACATTGGGATATTATTGATCTAAAGATTACATTAGTGCAGAAATCATAATTTTCATATCTTTAGGGACACCTGTTATGTGAAATCTCTCGTTGCATCTTTAAAGATAAAAATGAGACGTAATTAGGGTCCGTTGTTACTACCTCTGTATGATAAATGCCTATATTCGTATAAACGTCCCTTAATCGCTTGAAAACGCACCTGACAAAAAAATCACGGAGCGGACGCCTACCTTGAGTTAGTAGGAAATTGCTCCTAGCTCTGACAACAAAAATACCGCTACCTCACTTTTTGCGGTGATTGTCAGATAGGACGTTGGGGATATATCCATACCGTTGTCTGTCTGTCTCTCTAGCTCGCTCGCTCTCTCCCACTCTCTCCACTATCTACTGTCACTGAAATATTCCACATTGGTAGTAAAAACTGCGAGCAAGAATATATTTGTCAACGTGTTCTAGATAACTTGGATTTACTTAATGTTAAAAGCTAAAACATTGTAATAAGTTTGCAAAAAAAAAAAATATTGGGAAAGCTGTCAACGGTCTGGCGTTTATGTAAATTGTAATTAAATTAAAACACTTTTACTTAAAAACAATTTATAAATACATACACAAGTACATTCATTATACAACAAAGATATAGGTCTAAGAATACATTCAAAATGGGTTGTTGTTGACTATGGAATCGGGTCTGTCTCTCAGTCGGGTTTGGCAATACTGAGTGTTGGATGTAATTGCAATTTATAACACATATCCCACGCGTAGAAATGATGTCACATTTGTTGAATTGCCCCCCAAAAATAACCAAATTAAAATTATGAATTACAAAAATTAAAAAAACAAAAAATAAAAACAAAAACAAAAACACGACCCTTCCACATAAAATTTCGTAAAACGTAATCTCCCGTACCCTATAAATGGCGCAAAAGTGTGACAATTTTTTTTTTTAGGAGAGTAAACAATGTTAATAATTTATATTAGGATTGGTGTCAGCGATAGTATACTTGCACTTCTTTAGGTCAATGTTTTACCGGGGCATGTACGTGGTACTGTCCATGTCAATTAGCTTTAACCCGCGGTTTTTCATTAATATAGAGAAGGTATTAGTGGTCGGGAAACATCGTGAAAGAAAAGTTGGGATTATTCATCTATTACCTACCCCAACAGAGTTGGAAGTGCGTGCTGAAAATATTCTTCACACCATTCTATTCAATATCTGCGATTTTTGGCCATCAATCGGCAAAGAATCGGGAACCAGTCGAATATTCGTAATGAGCATAAACTTTTTCAGGAATGTTCCATTTATAAGATAGGTGTGTAAAACGTGCATCGCTCTTTGACAGTAGAAAACATTGATCGATATCATCAACAATGCTTGCAATGTATAAATAGCGTATATTTTTATTCCCGGGATTTTTTTTTAATAATTTTGAATGGAATCAATTTGCCCTGATCAACTTTTGTGTTATTCATGGTGTGTTTATAGTTGATGTGACATCAATGTTACTCACGCAACTTAGCACCTGTTCTACTGACGTGATCAGGGTGCGAAGGACATTTTGTCCCCGTAAAACGGGCCCCGCGTGGCCGGTTCAGGAGTGATTGAGGATTTACTCCCTGGAGACAAAAGATAATGACCGCCGCCCCCCAGGCCCTTCCTGACGTCAATGCACAGTTTTCGGCGGCGGGCCTTATACTTTGGGCAACCATGCCCAACATGCAATGCAGTATATGCTGGATGGACGCCATTAGCTCTCCAGAGCTGACGCTCTTGTAGGTAGATTTTCTTTTTCACTCTACCATGATAACCAGCTACCCTCCTCATCAGATTCCTTAGAAACCTGATGGAGGTGTCGGTTTAGCCGACGACTGGATGTCGGCATATAATTGGTTAAGACTTAAGTGCATAAGGTCTTCTGCACCACTTTGCCGTCATTGATAGGGTACATCAACACGCCCACATAACAGGAAAAAATGAAAATCTGTTGAACAGATTCAAAATGGCGGCCCAAAAAATGATTTTTGAAACGCGCACCCAATTCTCCCGCCCAAAATGAAAAACCACTTTCCCAAAGGACTTTTTCCATAAAATTTGACTCATATTAGTGGGACATCAATACAATTACATTGCTGAAATAAAAATTCAAAAAAGTTATTCCGGTGCGATGTTATGGGCAAAACAAATTTTGAGAAGCGCCCCAAAATGCTTTTTTATGCTAATGAGTATAAAACGCCGTGACCGATTTGATTTTCTTCCCACCAAATATGCGCAACTGATATTTAGGCAATTACATCTTGGGCAAAAATAATTTAGCCTTAAAACATGGCGCGCGAAAAACGAAATCCTGGGACCCCCTCCCCAATGGTTAATGTATTTCTATATAGTAATAGCATAAGTGCGCATATTTGTAGCCGCCAAAATCAAAGTCACACGTGGACAATTATTTTTATGAATCCTCCCGTTAGTTGATAATGATAAGGGGCTCCCCTACTCGTAATTAATGATGCCATCAATTGATTTTTTTTTCACTATTAAATAATAAATATATCGTTTGGATGCTTGTTCAGTCCCTCCAATTAAGTGTTAATGTGCATATTTTAGAAATGCCGCCCTCTATTATATCAGTGTTTTACCCAAATATGAAAGGTAATTCGAACAGACAGTTGCAGTGATACCTAGTATAAGTGATACAAATCTGTAATAACATGTGAAAAGATATGGGATATACATTAAACATGTACGTAGGTGTAGCACACTGCCTTCACTTTCGCATACTGTAATAACCATGGGCACAGGTAAAAGAAGAGTATTACTTTAAAATGACATGTTTAAGACAAGCAGCAAACAAGACCGAGAAGGAGATACATGGTAGGCACAAGATCCACCATGGAAAACCAAAAAATGTCGTTTTGGATATAAACTATACGAATGGCCCATTTCAGCCAGACCTTTCAGCCAGGCTCATGAATATACCGCAGTGAAGTATCAGCCACTAAAAACCAAAGGGAGATCGAGAGAAGATGGGCAAATGATGTGAAAAGGACCACAGCACAACTGGGGCTATCCCTTACCACAAAGCCTTTGCAATTTGCATGTCTCCTGTTGCATTTCTCCTGGAGAATTTATGGTGCAAGCGGAAGGGAAATGTGAAAGTAAGAACGCCTAGCATCAATATATTAACGGCATCCTTTGATATTAAGCCAAAGTAAAAGGCTTCTATTGTCATCCAGTTTCGGCTGAGGAGAATGAAAGTGAGATACGGAACTCTTAATGGCGGTGACATAAAACTGAAGAGAATATTCAAGCTGTCTGCTCAACAACGACGATTGCCCACCACCTAAACTACCTACATTTGCCCCACTCTTGTTTTCTAAACGTCTCACAAATCAATCTAATACAAGTGATAACGATTTCAGTGGTTCGCACCTAAATTATTGAAGATCGTCTGTCCCGTGTTAAAACGGCAATCTCTTTACTTGAAGATTTTCTTTCGGATGTACCATATCACATTGACTATATCTCGCATTCACAATGACTACTTCCTTGACAATACCTAGAGTCAGTCTTCAGAACCTACTAGTCCTTCTAGCTTCAATGGAGGAAAGGTAAGGAGAATCCTATTGTCATGGCATGACAAATGGTGAATTAAAATGTATTGTTTTCCTCAAGAATACACTCTAGATTCTGATGAACACCAACTGTCATGTCAATGTAGGTTCAGTTCTGGCCATCTCAAGATAATCTCTATCCATCGTATGTCTTTTTGAGCACGCTTTCCAGTATATCTCTTGAGTGGAGGAGAAGAGATAACAATATCTGCACATTTGATTTAAACCTGCTCTCAAACCTTGAGCTAGAACCTTGCCAGTTTGTGTTCAACATATAAAGTAACTTTAAAAATTAAGCCGGATGCATTTCTTTCAAAACCAGTCTGCTATTTAAAGTGTATCCTTAAAGTTTTGTTTTAGTTCTCTGGATTGAATTCTGTTTCTAGTTCCTAGATGCGTTTTATTTGCTTTCCTTGTCACTTTAATTTTCAGTAGGTTGTTCCTAACTGTCATCTGCATTTTGTTGCGAATTCTGTTCTCACATCTTGTGCTCGTTGCATACATTTTGGTGCATTCAGAAAGATTTTTATTGGAGATTATTTAAGGATTGTCTTCAGCCTGGGTCCCATGCTCACTCACGTGAAGTATTTACTCCAAACAAGAAATGTCGAGAGAAATGCATATGATTGGATACCAAAAACATTCTCGCGTAAGACTCTAGACTTATCATTACTAGAGAAACCATGATCAAGCCAAGTCTCACCAAGTCGTTATTGCCTGTTACGCTACTTAATCATCCTCTTCATTAAACATTTACATAAATCTATATCATTCTCGTTGTTGTAGTTCATGACGCCAACATGTCTCATTTGTGAATAGTGCCAATTTCTGATGTGAGGTAAATTGTGCTTTATTTTTAGAAACTTTGTGCTTAAATCAATACCGTGGGAAAAAGCAACTGCATTTTTCATTTGAGGTAACTCTTTAGTTGATATTTTATCAACTTAAAGACACAATCAGCAATTTTAATTTAAATTTTACATGTTCCATTCTGCTCTTAATTGGAGCGTAGCATTAACAAAGGAGATAGTGGAAGGCCAATGTAGCACGTGTTGTAGTTATAGTCGATTCGCGTTGATACGTTCGTCCCCCCTGAGTTTTGGACCTATTCATTAAGTCGGAGAGGGAAAATGAAAGAATTCCAATGCACGTGCCACACCGGATTATCTTGGATGACATCTGGTCATATCACTCATTCACCTGCCACTAAATACAATTTCATTCATGTATGGAAACGAACAATAGTGCATTTCAGGCCTTAACATTCCTCAAAATAACATGATTAACAGAAGTCCCCTTCGCTCATTGATTTTTTCACCTTCCCCCCCCCCCCCCGCCCGCAGATGTAACAAGGGTCACAATATCAGATGAATCGAGTATAGCCATTGAAACTGGAAATCTTTCCTTTGAATTCAGTCACTATAAGAAGTCACAAAGAGTCCGTTGTATCCCCATCCCTATTTCTTATGGTTTCTATATACACAAATCCACCATAGGAAGTGAATATAGTGTACATATTTTCCTGTCCGCTTTATTACCCTAGCGTGGCATGTTGTTCGTAAAGGAAACCCATATTACATTTAAATAGTTCGTCATGCAGTTCTTTTAGTATCTTTCTCTCTCCTTCCTTAACGCCTGGTTTCCCGCTGATCTGCAGGGTGCTGATCCGCGGGTCGCTGCCTTTGTCTTCCTCCTCCATAGATGTCTTTCTCCTGCATCTTCTTCTTTCACCTGGAAGTGGTCCATGTCCTACTTTACATTGTCCTTTCATCGCTTCCTGGGTCTTCCTCTAGGTCTCTTTTCTATCAATCTTAGTGTTCATCACTTTCTTAGCCGGGCCTTCATCCTCCATCCTCATTACATGACCGTACCATCTCATTCGGATCTCTCTCACCTTCTCGTTATATCATTCACTCTAACTCTTCCTGATATCCTCACTCCTCCTTTCTGTCCCTCTTGTGACTCCTTTTATCCTCCTTACCATCCTCATCTCTGTTTGGTCCAGAAATTTTTTTCCTCTTCCTCTTTCTTCCCACTGTCCTGACTCTGCACGTACAGCAATACTGGACGGATGATGGTGTTGTAAACCTTGATTGTCAGTCTCCTTGGCAATCTTTGTCACCATAACACCTGCCCGTTCCTCCACTTTGCCCATGCTGCATTAACTCTTGCTCTTACTGCTGCTTCTGAGCCTTCCTCTTCACTAGAGTTACTCCCATGTACTTGAATTTGTTCACCTGTTTTCAGTTTACCCCATTTTCTATCCTTGATTTGTGCCTTCTTTCTCCCTTTGTGTGCTGACTATCACTTCTGTCTTGGATGTAATTCACCTTCAGTCATTTGCCTTCCATCCACTCTTGCCACTTACTCCATTTTCTGCAACTCCTTCTCACTGTCTGCCATCAGTACCAGTCATCGGCAAATAACAATTCCCATGGCGGCCTCCTCTGAAATCTTACTGATAACATCAAGTATCACTGTAAACAGGAAAAGGCTTAGTCCTGACCCTTGGTCAGACCAACCTGGATGTTGAATTCATCGGTCTTCCCATATTTGGTCCTTACCACGGTTCTTGCTCCATGGTATGTAGCTCTAACCAGCCTCACCAGTCACTCTGGAACCATGTTCTTCCGCAGCACCATACACCACTCTCTTGGGATGCGGTCATATGCTTTTTCCAGGTCCACAAGGTGAAAAAGAGATCTTGTTTCTTCAAGTACTTCTCATGACAACTGCTTGCTGATAAACAGTCTGCATCTGATGTTCCTTTCCCTGGGCTAAAGCCCAAATGCCTATTATCAATGTCAATAAGCTTGCGTAGCCTCTTCTCTATGATCTTCTCCAGAACCTTCATTGCATGTGCCACAGCTTGATCCCGCTAAATTGCCACAATCCAGGGGGTCACCTTTGTTTTTAATAGATGTGACATTTCACTAAGTTCCCATCATTTTGGATTTCCTCTGCATGCCAGACTTTTCAGCAGTAGAGCTGCAGCACTTTCTTTCTCCTTCTTTGCAAGGCATGTTAGAAATCAACTGTACACACTGATCTCCAGCCGCTTTGGCAGTCTTCATACTTTTCAAAGCTTCTCACTTCTCCAGGTTATTTTTGCCACAGTTCCTTCACTGGTGGAGCAATCCTCAGGTCTTCCCTATCATTCGCAACAGTAGAGATGGTTGAAATACTCCCGCTCTACCTCTTATCTCCTTCTCATCTGTCAGTAGCTTCGCCATTCTGGTTTTTTGATGAATGTCTACCTCACCAATGTCCTGTTTGCATTGCCTCTTTGCTTTGCCACCTTTATAAATCATCTTTTCTCCTTCTCCCGTCTCCATGTTGGTCATACCAGTCCGAACCATTGCTCATCCCTTTTGCTTGGGCCACCGCTTCTTCGTCTCCCTTTTCGCCACCTTGTATGCTTTTCTCTGGTCTTCACTCCTCTTTTTTGCCATCATTTGAAAAAGTCTCCTTCTTCTTCTTGATCTTAGCCTGCACTTCCTCACTCCACCACCATGTTCTTTTCCCTGGTGTTTTCCTCCCTTTGTGCAACCACAGACTTCTGTTGGCTGCTTCTAGACTGCTGTCTTCATGGCTCTCCAGTTTTCTTCCACCGTACAGTTTTACTGTTATATAGGTCTTTCACCTTGTCTCTATACTTTTGACTTTTTCTCTCCCTCAGCTTCCATATCTTGATCCTCCTTTTTGTCTCCGCTTTCTCCTCTTTTCCCTCTTGATGTTCAGGACTGCACATACCAGTCTACGTTGTTGTGCCACTACTGCTTCACCTGGGATTACCTTGCAGTTCCTTATCATCTTGAGATCTTTTTCTCTTACCCACACATAGTCAATCTGGGTCTCATGGCTTCCACTTTTATAGGTGATCATGTGTCCTCTGCTTCTCAGAGAATGTATTGACAATTGACATGTTTACACTCTCAGCACACTCCAGAATCTCTCCCCCTCTTTGTTTCTTTCACCATTCTCTTCCACCGTGCACCTGATGGAACCGTGTTGCTTGTTCTACCAAATGTCCTTTAAGTCCTGCTCCTACAACAACGTTTCATTCTGGGCCACACTTAGCATCAGTTTCCTCAAATTCTCCATAATTGGCTTCTTTCAATCCTCAGTTTCCCCAACCTGGGAGCATAAATCTGAGATGATGTGTACACTTCTCCAGATATCACCAATCTCATCTTCATCATTCTATCTTGATGGTCGTACCACCTCTATCACTCTTTCCTTGTATTTGGGACTGAGATGATACCAACTACATTGTCATCCATTTTCCGTCTTTGACAAACCTCCACCAGTCTCTTCTTTTCCTGCATAGATCCAACATTCCAGCTTCCAAACCTGGTCCTCACTGCTTTTTAATGGCCGCGGACGTGGTGTGCCGCGGTACGCCCTTGTCCACTTCTCATGCCAACGCGGGGTTACCCGCTGACACGCTTCGCTCGGGGAAGCGCCCTAGCAGTTCTCGCAAATTCATGATTAGACTCTGGCATGATTACTAAGATGAAGCAAAGTTTTCCGGCCGGATGCCCTGCCTGACGCCAACCACAGTTTTTCGGCTGTTGGCTAGCCTTTGTCCATCACAAGGCAGCAAGTCCAAAACCCCCATAACCCAGGGGCCCACTCGGTTTTTTGGCGCCGACCATACCCGCCAGTCACGAGTGTTTAAACGGTCACATGTTTGCATTTTAGAGAAAGTTAGATGGGCTTTTAGTATCTTTAAAATTTTTCAAGGATTTTTTTGCTTTTTGTTAAAGGCCCTAGATATTACCTAATATAATTATTATGCCTACATAAAGTTAATTTGGTGGCAAAAGATTCCTAATTAAGGTAACCAACTGCATTAGACAGGAAGTTCAGATTGCATTACACTAGCCATGGTCGTAAGATCTTTATACAAAACCATTATGACTTTGTTGCGTTGTACGTTGTAACGGGGAGAGTGATGGAAGAAAAATATAATAATAACAATGTCCCTACGGGACGCTCACGACCGCGATTGCCAATATTATTACGCTGCCATTAGGAAATCCCCACAATCATTCGCTTCTCTAGGCTATGCGCACAACCCCATCAGCACCTACGGCAATTTACTTACATTTAATAATGTACATGTATATCATCATGTAGCAACTGTTTTGTTCTTAACTGACTTATTTTAGATTTTCTGTAGACCTAGCAACTACTGTCCATCTGTAATATATTTTTACAATATGTTTGGTTACATTGATTTTGCTGCAGATGTACTTTTAAACTTCAACGAGGCATGCTTTCGCAGTGATTCTGAGATTTAGGGCGTTTTTATTTTTCCCTCTCCTATCCAAATTAAGGAGAGGGAAATGTCAATTTTTTTATGTGTGTGTGTGTGGGTGTGGTGGCTTGTGTTGTGTTTTGGGGTCTGTTGCTTTTAAACGTATTGATAAACTGTTATCATTTTGATCAGATCTTAATAGTGAACCTAATTGTTTTTGATAGATATACCTGCTTCAATGTTTTTGCTTGTAATTTTTAATAGTGGTTTATGCAAAGTTCTTGCCATTTTAAAGTTTCATATCCTGACATAAACTGTTCGTCTCTCTTTTGTTGCATATTTTCATTTTTGTTTACGGAATCCTTTACCCCCTCCGTCTCGTCAATTCCCTCCTGTTCATTGCTAATGAATGAAACGTCCCTCGTAAGAGTTTGTGTAATATGAATTGAATGTAAGGATACAAAGGAAGTTTTTAAAATGTGTCAGAATGTGTTTTCGTGAGACTGATTCCTTAGATTCTGGGTAATTACATGCATCTACTAATGAAATTTTAAAAAAAGTGTGGTGCCGATAACCATAGATATCAATACAGAAAAACCTGGTAATCCGGCAAAGGAAATGAAAAGTGCAAAGTAAGTTACGTCCTATTGTGTGTTATTTTGTGTAGAGCAACCCAGTGAGGTAGCGTTACCTTTCTTTGTTAGAGCTATTGATAATTTTTCCCTAACCAAGTAGGGGTCCGCTTCGTAATTCTTTTCAAAAGTGCATTTAGAAAATACGTTAGCTCCTCTTTGCGGTTGATCGCAGATTTGCCTCTAGGGACGATGATATTAGGTACCAAATTAGAGTTTTAAATGCTTAGTACAAGATGCACCAATTGCTTACCATTTGGGCAGATCATTTAAATGTCCTAATCCATCGTTCATCCAATTTTGTACGATCTATTTTGATTAAGTCAAAACTATCAGCTCCACTTATCTGCTTAAGAATAAGGCAGATGATTTGTATTTTGTCAGTTTTAGCGGTTAATAAAATAGTTTTCTTCTCCTAATCTGAAGCCTCACATTCATTTGCATTAGGCTGGCCTAGAACAAGTTCCGAAGAACCAACGATTTCTGTGAATTATACGCGTCTACTAGGAGGGATAGTGAAGGCTCACCACATGGTAAGATCTGGTAAGTAGGACTTGAATAAAAACTGAAAGTATGGTAATAGGTTCCCCACAATCACTATATCCCTTAAGTCCGTAGAGTAAAATGACTAGCACCTGACGATCACCGCAAAAGGTAGGTAGCGTAATTTGTGTTGTGAGATCTAGGAGACTTTCCTGTAACATGGGCATGCAGGGGTCCGCTCCGTATTTTTTAAAGTGACAAAATAGCATTTAGGGATTTAATTGAAGGGATATAAAGCTAGAACCCGACTCATTCCTACCCTTTTCATAGGGTAGACTGCAGTCAAAGACCACGAACATAGCGTGATAAATTCTTTGGCTTGTTCTTTTGAGTGTTTTGGAGATAATAGTAATTAATTTGAAGCATTATGTGCCTCACGTCAGTGGTTCGTCTGAGCAAGTTCGGTGGTCTGAGCAATTAATTGATTTGAGAAAGAAGAAGCATTTTTTTTCTGAGAATGCATCTTTAATTTACCTACGTGACCTTTGACCCCACATGTGTGACCCCGTATGCCGCTAGTTTTGAGCAAGATCAATGATCACAGCAATTAATTTGGGGCAGATAAAAAATATTGAATTTCAAAGGATGCCTATTTAATTGTGATTAGCCAACGCGACCGTTGACCCAAATCCGTGTACACTCGAGAGACACTGGCCAGAGTAGATGGATACGTGTGAGTGACGTCATTATTAGTATACTTAACCTAAGGAAGGAGCATTAAATAGACGGCACTGTTTATCTAACCACGAATATTTGAACTGTGGGCAATTGTCTTTAGCCTAACATCTTTCATTTGATTTTCTTTCTTTTCAGGAGCAGTCACGTGAGAGAGTTAGTTTAATGGAAATCCTGCATAGCAATATCCCAACGTATCAATCTTACGGACGAGGTAATGAACTCGTTACTAACATTCGTTTTCATAGGTGTAGTCGCTATCCACATATCAACTTTCAAAAGAAAATTCCATCTTTTTTATTACATGAAGTAATTTTGTTTTAAGCCCCCGTCAGCACGGGATTAACTCTGTCCTTCAAACCCATCTTTATATATATTTGTAGTTATAATATTGCATAATGATAGGTCATCCAACTATGATAAATGTAGATTTTGTTTATATGAATACTCCAGTCTTGCAAATTTACTTATTTTATCAATCGAGAAAAACAAAACAACCACACAATAACGGCAAACACCTAAAAGCTAAAAAAGAATTTCACACACAAAAGAGAAGCTCACTGGAAACCACTAGGTTCATTACATATTGAACATTATATATAAAACAACATATGCAATGTAGTAAATGATAATATATTAAAACAGGGTATTAAAGCTTATCACACTGGATTACGAAAGCTGAAATAAAAACCATGTGCTCCTCAATGCTATAAGCCCTTTCGAGTTCAGATATCGCATGCGCAGTCGAGTCAGGGAATAAGCAATTGTGTACTTCCGGTTCAGGTGAATATCGGAAAGTGCATTGAGGCAGGTCAGAGCAGACGACCAGTGTAGGGAATAACTTGAATTTGAGCAAATATATGCAACTGTTAACCTATTATAATTCCCGGTGTGAAAGTAATCATAGTCCAGAAGGTATCATAGTCCGGGCTCCATAGACGGCAACGGAATAAAGCGTGAAACTAATGTTGCGTGAAGAGTCAACTGAATCGATTGCCCTATTGTTCACCTTTGTTCCGGACTGTGAACCCGGAGGACTATATCTCCTTTCACACCTGTGTCATATTTTAAAGCGTCCGGTCGTTTTAGTGTCCGTCGGACGCTAAGGTTTAAATCTGAGAGTCTGACGGATACTTACTTCTATGTTTCATTGTCCTAGGACTCCTGATTTTTAAAATGGAGCGTCCCATAGAACTTTTGGTTATAAGTCGTTTTTTGTCCTCCGGACACTACGGTTTAAGTGTCATAGGTCCTCGGACACTGAGGGTTAAATCTGAGAGTCCGAGAATACTAAATTCTATGTTTCATTGTCCTAGACTTCCTTTTTTAAAAGGAGGCGTCCCATAGGACTGTGTGTGATAAGTTGTTTTTGTCCGTCGGACACAACGGTTTAAGTCGAGAGAGTCCGACGTACACTAAGTTCTACGTTTTCAGTGTCCAAGGGCTCCCTGTTTTAAAATGGGCATTCCGAGGACCTGGGTTTCATAAGTTATTTTAGTCTGCCGTACACAAAGTTTAAATCTTATAGTCCGAAGGACACTAAGTTCTACGTTTTGCGTTGTCCTAGGACTCCTGGTTTTAAAATGGAGCGGTTCCATAGGACGTGTGTGATAAGTTGTTTTGTCTCGTCGGATACCAAGGTTTAAGTCGGGAGAGTCTCGGCGGATGCCGAGTACTATTTTCATTGTCCTGGTGACAACCTGTGTGTGATGAATTTGTTTTTTTTTCCGCGGCACAAGTTTACGTCTGAGAGTCCGACGGACACTAAGTTCGACGTGTCATTGTCCTAGGCCTCCTTGTTTAAAATGGGCATTCCAAGGACTCTGGGGTGTAAGTTATTTTTGTCTGCCGGACACAAGGTTTAAATCTGATAGTCCGACGGACACTAGTTCTAGTTTCGTTGTCCTAGGCCTCCTGGTTTTAAAATGGAGCGTTCCTAGGAACTGTGTGTGATAAGTTGTTTTTGTCCGATCGGATCCCAAGGTTTAAAGTCGTAGATGTCGGCGATGCCGAGTAATATTTTCATTGTCCTGGGACACCTGTGTGTGATGAGTTGTTTTTTGTCCGCCGGACACAAGGTTACGTCGGATAGTCCGACGGACACTAAGTTTCTAATGTTTCATTGGTCGCAGGGATCCCTGCTTTAAAATTGAGCATTCCATAGGACTCTGGGGTTATAGTTGTTTTGTTGTCTGCCGGACAACTAAGGTGAGTCTGAGAGTCGGTCGGACACCAAGGTTTAATCTGAGAGTCCGATGGGTACTAAGTTCTATTTTTATTGTCCTAGGACACCTTGTTTAAAATGGAGTGTCCCATATGACGGTGTGTTATGAAATATTTTGTCCGCCGGACACTGAGGTTTAAATCTGTGAGTCCGACGGAATACCAACTTCTATGTTTCATTGTCCTAGGACTCCTTGTTTTAAAATGGGGCGTCCATAGACTTTGTTCTTGGAAACGTTTTTTTTCCGCGGACCACAAAACGTTTAAGTGTGAGAGTCCGTTGGACGCCCAAGATTTAAATCGGGAGAGCCCCTCCTGACACCCAGGGTTAATATGGAAGTCCGCATAATGCCAAGGTTCAATTTTTCGGTGTAACGTGATGTAGTTATTATTTTGGCAAAATTGACATGTGATTTTATACATTGGTCTAAAAGGCTCATCATCATCTTCCGACTGCAGAGCAGGCGCCAATAAGCTTCTTCCATTGCTGCGGGTCCTTGCAAGGTGTAATTTGTCCCCCCCGGTTGGTTATGAGTTGTACATGGAGAGAGTCTAAATCAACAAAAGATTTTGTTCAGTTTTATTGACTGACCCTTGGAAATGGCCGACTTAAAAAACCATGGAATTACCCATTGATATAATTAGTGGTTAAATATTCTGATTTTTTACCATTTGCCTAAGATACCACCATCCTTGTATGAACATCGGTCAAGTTGCAGCAAAATTTCAACGTCGTTAAAGACAATGCTTTAGACGGAGTGAATCAATCTTTGGGTTTTTCATTGATGAAAAGTTACCTGGAAATGTTACATTGACTGCGTTTCCAAAACTTTCTAGAGAAACATTGGTAATCACGAAAGAATTGAACCACTTTTTTCGGATCCTTTTTTGCATCGTCTTATTTACCGTACCTCCATCAATAATACTAATAACAATAATACTAACACAACAACAACAACACAACAACACAATATAATATAATAACACAACAACAGCAACAATAACAACACTAATAATGATGAAAATATTTATAAATTTTTTTCTTTTCCTGGAGATTTGGACAAGCGCATACACTGTTTAACAAAACATGTGCGCTTGGCTGGACTCGACGACAACCTCCGTATACTAGTGACGGGCGCCCCTTACCAATTGAGCCAACAATCAGGGTCGGCAGAGGAGCGATAGATAGTATTCTATAGGGTAGAAGTTTCATATAGAAGCCCAACTGATGCAACTGAGGTATTACAATTGATTCCGTCATGCGCTGTTTAACGTTGTGCAGATCTATTGCTTGACGGAATGATGGCAATACCTCATTTGCATCAAGGGACTTCTATATGAAGCGTCTAACCATCTATATGTATTAGGTCGCGAAAGGTGTCCCCTGCGATTTACTAGCGGCTCCGCTAGTTGAAACCTATACCTATGGAAATGTCAATACACACTGAAAACGGACAAACCTTCTGAATAGAACCTGCCTTTTCAATTTTTGACTTTCAAATTAAAACATATGGCGGACATAAAACAAATTAAAAAAAAAATAACACTGTCTGCATATGCTGTGCCAATACACACAGATTTTTAGAAATAATTTGGCATGTGCTGAATTAGATTTTAAAAAGTTTAAACTCAAAATCGGACGCCAGTCTCTGAAACCTGCTGGTCTCTCCGAGCTTTTATAGGGGACTCTCAGTTTCTTTACAAACACCGGTGTGAAAGCAGATATATTCCGGTGGGAGCCATAGTCCGGGCTCCATAGACGATAACGGAATAAAGCGTGAAACTAATGTTCTTAAAGAGTCAACTGAATCGATTGCCCTATTGTTTCACCATTTTCCCGGACGATAGTACGCCGACAATGGTTACTTCCTACACCGGACTATATCTGCTTTCACACGCGGCACAAACTTGCAAGTGTTTCTTCACCGTAGTGGACATAGCAGCTGTATACATTTTGCAAACAATCATCTACCCATGAAGGAAACATCATATAATTTGTACAGGATTGCCGCCGGAAGTATACCATTCCTACTTGAGACCAAAGGTCGGACATATGATATATAGGAACTCGAAAAGCGCTTATTATGCTTATAATGCTTGTAACTATACCTGTTCTAATTGTGTAATGATGATTGAAGAGACTGTTGTCAACATGGTTGAAGTTTCACTCTTTTTGTGAAAAGTGAACATTCCTAAAAGACAAAATCTTAGACACAGAACAAATTAAGGTTGTTTGACAAAATAATATATACTTCGAAGCGCGAAACCTATAACGATTGTATTGCCATTCGGCCCTTTGCACGGCTTCGCCATTTGCTGTACACTTACGCACGTAATAGTTCGATCAGGTTCTATTCTTTTCTAAACAAACCAATGGGGCCTCGCCAGAGGTGAAATGCATTTTATAAACACGCTCATCTTTTTTCATGTCCGTTCGAGGCTCTCCCCCGCAAATGGCGATCGTGCAATGGGCGAATATACGGATTCTGGTAGCGCATCCTTTAATGAATTCCACTTGTTTGTTTGCGATTTTTACCACATAATAAAGGTTGATTAACGTAAATCAAGCAACCGATAAAGTGTGAAGATAATGTTTGGTTTTTTGTTTTGTTTTTCTTGTCGGGAGGGGGTCTCGGCAATTCACAACAGAAGTACTTAAGAAACCTAGACGTTTTTGCACCCTTTATTAATAATTGGCACTTGTCACTTCCACGTGAGATCTGCACAACTCAGAATGCTCATAAGGCAAACGAACATTTGAAACAAAATAAAAATGGCAGTTGGTTTATTTTTGCGAGCAGAGTAGTTCCCATTTCTCAGGATATTAGTAAATCGTGTCTAAAGGTTGTTGTAAACTGACAATAACCTATGTAATATTTCGTTTTTAAACCAAAAACTATCGTCAACAGAACCAAAATTACTAGCAGGGGGCGGAGATGGAGATAATTATCATCACCATTAAATTTAAGGTTATTATAGCAACCTTCTTTTTATGTCATATAACAAAAGCTATTCTTGAAAAAATAATTAGCCCAGGTGTATCCAATTGGGTACGTGTTTTGAGAAAACCATCGTTTCTCAGTGTCCCATTTTTCCGTTTACAAACAGAACTTACAAAATAATCAATTTCAGTTTGACCGCCCCTGGAATCCACGAGGGCCCCAAAGACGGACCCCTGGACCCCACGCCGTAGAACGCTACGCTTGCTGTCCCGTATCGTCCATCTCATAGGGCTCTCCACTTATCAACAAACATTCAATGTTGCCTTGAGGAAAACGAATTGAGAAACCTTAGTCTACGCAGTGCATAGTAGTTGAATTCTGCAGAGTATCTAGACTACAGTATGCTGGGGAAAAGCTTTAGCTTACCTCTTTGAAAGACCACCCTGGCAATCTTTGCCATTTAACACACAGGAGAATTGATAATTTATTTGTACATGAAGAACAAAGGAAGAAATTCATCAAGCAGAACTTTTGTTTCGGATTCCCAGCAGCAGTCACACCAGAGTGTTGCAAAAAAGGTCATATTGAATTGAGCTCCACAGAGGGTGCTGGACCAAAGCAGTCTCTTCCACAGATGCACAAGACCATTATAGTTTCAATGTATGAGATTCAAATACCCATTTATACTAAGTAAAGATGAGTACAGGAAATCGAATGCTTTTGAACCAGATAGCATTCTTTTGCAAAACAGAAAATTGTCCATATTTGACCTTTGATCTACAACAAAAGACCCATTTTTGGACTTGACCAAGATCTTTCCATGGCAGCGCAAAAATGAACACATATGGCTTTAGAACTTTCATGTTTAGATCACGATTGCACTTTTGCCAGTTTTAGAAAATTTGCGATATTTGACATTTGATAGAACTCATTTTCAAACTGACATAGACTTTCACAAGGTACACCTATAATGCTAAGATGAACAGCATTGTAGAAAATATACCCTATTTGACTTTTGACCGAGACACATTTTACACTCTAACTAGGCCTTCATTAGATACACATATGGTGCAACGCTGAACACCGACATGTGTAGTTTTCATGATTATACTAGTAGCGGTTTTAATGAACGTGACGGACACACGGACGGACATGACAGACACACGGACGGACGCCGACTATTTCTATAGTCCTACACCTCTAGAGGTGAGGGACTAAAATGATTTCCAACATTTCGTCCCACACCTCTAGAGGTGAGGGACTAAAATGATTTCCAACATTTCGACAGTGATAAAGAGAAGAGCAGTTGGGCGATTTTTTTTTTTAAAGATCGCACCTACTGCCCTTTTGGAACTTAATGGAAATTTATATTATATTTTTTGCCTATACATAAAAAATGGATTTTCTGTCGGTAAATGGGAAGAAATTACAACACGGTGGATTTGGAACGTGATACAAATATTTGCTCATAATATCAACACTCAGTGTCAAAATTCCCCGAAGTTTTATAAATTAGCTGTTCTTTTAGGATATCTATTGAATCATAACCCAAACAAAATATCACGAAATGTTCCTAAACATACGGCTGGACTAACAGCCTTATCGGGAACTGAAATAGTAATTTATTGCTTTGAAATAATCAGCATTTTTGAGTATCAAAATAATATGCCTATTAATTGATCACCCTTCTTATTATGAATTCTAATTTCAGAATTGACTCCAAATGGTGAAATTTATCCCGTAATAGTCAATGATATCCTACCAAATGACGTATCCATTATCAATGAAAAGGAAGAACCCATTATTCATCTGGTGTCAGCAAATAATCTCATGACAAACGAGATACCGATGAAAACGCACCAACGGGTCGTTGGTGGTGTTTCTTCGGATCAACGATGGCCTTGGCAAGCGTTGTTAGTTGATAGAGAAGACGGACAACCATTCTGCGGTGGAGCTCTTGTTGACAATCAGTATGTGCTTACTGCAGCACACTGTTTTGATCGGTGAGTTAGGCCTATCTGAAATCTTCAAACCACCTTTAATACACTCTAATTCCTTAGATTGAAATGTCAGTCTTATCGATTGCGCACTCACCACAAACGAAGAAAGAAAGATTGAAAGGCAATCTTTTAGATTGAAAATATTTAATTTTAATTTGCCTTAATTCCAAAGATTGAAATTTCAATCTTAAAGGTTGACTTTTCAATCTTTCTTCGTTTGTGGTGAGTGTGCACTCGATAAAATTGAATTTTCAATTTAATGAATTAAGAGAGTGTGCTGATACTGATTTATTGGCATTAAGTCCAGATTTAATTTATACTCTCGGGATAAAACTAAAGGAACAAACGGGAACCTACCAAAACAAACAAACTAACAAAACCAAACACCAAAAATATCTATCCCCATTTGTAATGAATTTCTTTAAAGTATGATCTTTACTCGAATTCCGCCAAGATTTTTTTTTTATATATAAAGTAGGATATTTGAAATTCTTCGAAAGTATAACCTTTACCAAAATTCCACCATAGTTTTTCGATATTTTGCGTCATTTACTTTTGAAAATGTATACTTTTATAGATTCTACAATGATATTTAGGAAGATATGACAGAAAACATTCTTATAACTGTGATACGAACTGCTCTAAGTTTTTTAGAGGAGAGTGCTTCGCTTCTACCTATTTTCGTTGCTTTGTTTGGTGTTGTTTTAATAGTAACGTTTACTAACTTTAATGTGCCTGTTTGTATAATTGTCTTATTATTGTCACCTTTCCCTAAACAAGAGGACTGTTTGTAATTGAAAAGGCACACAATCACGTGACTTTGGTAAACGATTTTTAAGCAGCTATCAAGATGATATGAAGTAAATAACATATTTTAAAGTAATATTTTTCAATTCTAAATCCGTAATCAGTAATTAATAAATTAATTCTCAATGGAGTGCTAGTTTTGATCGTGTCTGCCACACTTCCTTCAACCACCATAATTCCTCACTTTGATATGGAAGTCTACGTTACTTCCTGCAATTTGTTCGAACACTTGTATTGCTTTGACGAGAAGAGTAAAAACTATTAAAGCGGCGCGCAGCAGGATTTTGCTATTGCTTTTGTTCTTTTTTCGGTTTCAAATTGTTTCCAGGAATGTGCTATGTCATCAGCCACTGCTAATGGAATTACATATGACAATCTTGTCGCATTTGGCCCAACATTAACCCTGTGACGCATGTCTATTTTTGACAAACATTTGCCTACCATGTGGGTTGCCTTTCCACTCTTAAAGTTACGTGTATCATGGATCATACAAACATATGAAAAGACGTACATTGGACAATATAATCCCGAAATTAACTCGGGTGCATCTTGACACGTTCTCGCTTCAAGATAGACTCCTGTTTAATATGAACAGTCTATATAGATTAAACACCATAAACTCACTTATACGCGGTAGTTTACAGAAAACTGGAAACTATGGGCATGTTTCTTTCACATTTAAAACTTTCACAGACACTATTACCCCAAAGTCCTAACGTAAAGTGTATCAAAAAAAAAAAAAAAAAAAAAAAAAACAAAAAAAAAAAAAAAACACCTTATAGTCGGCAAGCATGGTAAGTGTGATAGTGGATAAATCTATATGAAATTGATGAGCACGGAGTAAATGTCTCAAATTTGCTGTCCAAAGCCATTTCATTTGAAGAAAGCATACCAATCACGAAAATACATAACTTTGAGAGCATTTTCAAAAAAGATCAAGCATGTTTCTCAGATACCGTTCAAGAAAGTAGTTCACCCAAGATGTTTGAGCCTTACAACAGCCTAGGTAGTGGTGGTGGTGTGTAACTTATATTACTTGCTCTATGGCTATTTATTGCAGTAGAATAAAAGCTGGTTTACCTTTTACTCCAGCGAAACATAATAAGCATACTATTATGATTGTAATGTTTGACTCCATGCAAAATATCTTTTATTTTAGAACAATTTTAAGCAGTGGCGACACAATTTTGACACTGAAGTAGAGGAATGCAAAAAAAAATCTGAAAATCCATTGCAGGAATCTTGCCATTATAGGCCTCAGGCTACAAAGATCATAATTTGTATGTTATAGCGCCCTCTATATGCCTATTCTCCATAAAAATCTGTGTAAAAATAGATTTGTGAGAAAAATCATATTTGTTGCAAGGAACTTTCGTAAAATGTGTACAGGGTGTAGCTGGAATAAACAATCCATATCAGTTGTCACTGTGTCGCCGTTGATATTTTAAGCTTTATTCCGGTTTTGTCATAATAATAAGACTTTGAAACAGCTGTGTGTACATTTCAACGGGCACAAAGTCAGAGTAATACCATTAAAAACCGGAAGAGACAAGAACTGTTCAGAATAAAATGGATATATGTATAACTTAATTGCAGCCATGACTGGAACAACGTCAATGTTATTCTAGGCGAACACGACAGGTCTGTGGCAGAAGGAACGGAAGAGACTTACAGTATAGATTGCCTGATCATCCACGAAGACTACGTAGACCGTGCGCCATATCATCATGACATAGCTATTATTAGGTTGTCTTCTGGTCCTGGTAGGGAAGGAAACTCCGTCAGAATAACAGACAATGTGCTTCCAATATGTCTTCCTACCGAAGGAGAGTTTACAACGAACTCAATGTGTTACATTGCAGGCTGGGGGTATACCAGTAAGTTTTTAATATATACTTTAGGCTAGCAGATTATATGGGTTCCCATGCACTCCCCTTAAAACTAAATTCTAACATGATTTTTAAAACAACTATGTCATCTTCTTCAAGAATTCTGATGTTACCAAAAGTCAATATTATCCCAAGGGGTCCGTTTGGCGGCCATCTTGAATTAAGGGGAATTAATCGTACAAAGTGGTTCAATTTAGTTGAATAGTACCTCAAATGATTCGTCTCATCACAAGGAATAAGAAAATATATACTTTGGCATATTTGTGGTATTCAGTTACAGATATGGGTGGAAATGATGTGATAAAGGTCATTGCACTTTTGATTGGTCATTGTACAGGGTCAAACTTTCAAAATGCATGGATCTTGATCACTTTGTGTCGCTTAATTAAAATTTGTGTCATTAACATATGTAAATTGAACACCATATTGATAGCTTTTAAAAAACAAGTTGATGTTAAAACCGGTTTAAAAAAAGCATAATGTCTATAATAACAGCAGCAAGTGTGAATGCTTACTTCAAGTGTTGTAAACATAACACTAAAAAGTGTTGATTTTGATTCCTTCACATGCTCTTTTACCGGTTAACCAACATTGGCATAATATGGATCACCCAATGTTTTGCAGTATGAGTTGCGAGGAATAAAAGCCTCGTATATTCGATCCTAAATTGCCATAATATCCATATCCAAAATAATTATATTCAATATCACAATATTAACTATTATCCTGAAACGGTCTTCTTTATTTCTCTGTCAGATTTTGCAAATCTCTTCACCAGCAATTTACCTGACGTTCTACAAGAAGCGGAGATTCCATTAATCAGCTTCTCAGATTGTCAAACTGCATACGGCACTCAGATTACGAGGCGAATGCAATGTGCAGGATATCTTGAGGGTGTGCACCGGGCTGATACATGTAAAGGAGACAGTGGTGGACCACTCGTATGTCAAGACCAAAGCGGGAATTTCAAACTGTGGGGTATCACCTCGTGGGGTAACAACCATTTCTGTGACGTTATGCCCAATGGACCCGTTCCTGGTGTGTACACGAGGGTTGATAAATATATAAACTGGATCAGTAACAAGCTTGCAACAAATAGTTGTAGTTCAGGTCCGTAACAAAATTCACAGAACTGATACAAATATTGGTGAAGTCATTTTCGATTGACGACTTGTACTTTCGATGATGACATTCATGTGACACATTTTGGTAAAATGCCAATCCGTCCATTTCCAATTTGTGAATTTTCCACTCTTCCAAATTCCGAATGAATAAAGGCATAGAGCTTAAACTACCATAAGGGTAATGGAAGTTGAGCCCAGATGGCAAGAAAGCTTCCTATTTTGTAAGTAACCGATAAAAATGACGATTGCGTTCTTATTTGACTACTTTATCACTTGGAAGGAATTCTATTAAGTTGAATACATAATAAACTTGATCTCATCTACTATTAAGCATACTCGTTAGTAATTATATTCTATTTGTAGACTATTTGTGAACTGCGTGCGTTCACGGCAGGTGTCTAAAAGGCGGATCTAGAATAGTCAGCGTGGGGTCCAAGAAAAATGGTGTTATGAACCAACACGTCGTTTTACTCAAGTAGACATGTAAAATAATTAGGAATTACGTATGATAATCCAATCGATACAATAATAATCCTACATGAGTAAAAAAAATCCTAGAATGAATACCTGCAAGCTTATAACAGTATTTTAACTCTTGTTTGGATCCCTATTATGACGATTTTAGATGTGCCGTGTGCCTTGATTGGTGGAATAAGGAAAGAAACTATACTCAACTCTATGAAAAGGAAACAATCAGTCATCATTGTGTATTTATATATTGTGTGTAATACAATCTGATACAATCAGGAACTGTAAACATGCCAAGTATTATTTGAAAAGTAATCCTGATGTCCCCTTCCCTAAGTGATTAACCCCATTTTACATCTGGAATTGATATTAACAGTTTACCAAAGCACTTACTTTATACGTCTTGGAGGAGTTGCACTAGAACTTCTTCCATCGAATCTTGTTGGTGAATAACTGAATGCAACCTTACCATTGTAGACACGCGTGATCTAATATTAATTTCAAAAACTATATCGTCAAAGAGTAATACTTGAGATCGGTAAACCATTAACAACTATTTTTAAATCTATCAATTTCAGCACTTGTCCCTGCAAACCTTAATCCATATACAAAAAAGAAGTTGTTCAATTGTTTTCCAATGATACATATGTCTCTGTATTGTTGCGCTTTTCCAAAATTCTTGAAAAGGGTAGTTTTTAAACACATTGATAAATATCGATGTTCTCAACAAGAAAAAACATGGTTTAGATCAAAGCACTCAATATATATGCCAATCATAGAATCGATTAATAAAGCCAATCCAAACCACAAGGATATTTGAGACTTATTAAAAGCATTTGATTACATTGATTATTATTTTTTAATTAGAATATTTCGGATTTTGAGGTGTTTTACTAAAGTAGTAAATTACTTCGAAATAACACTATTTGAAAACCAAATTTGTTATCAACGACATTGTGCGTGATCATAGCAGCAATCTATACTGCCTTTCTTTCAGTACTTTATAAAAAAACGATATTATTTTATAATTCCCAAAATTTCTGATTTCATAATGTTTGCTCCTGGAAGTTGTTAACACGTCTATGTTCTCTGTAGTTAAATTGCTTTATCTAACTCTTTATTTCCCGGGAACTAAATGTAAATCGGACGAAACAAACGAATTGAAAATACACTATTAGAGATGCTGGTTTCATCCTTTGGGAAAGGTGAGAAATGGATGTGTGCATTAACACTCTTCTCACACTGCCCTTTTGATAACACTCTTTACCCTATATGGTCATCAAGCACCCGATACTTATGATTCTGTTACCAATGGTTAGCTGTGCTCCTTCCAATTCCATTGTGCTAAAATAAGTACAATGGCGTCATAAATGATACAGCATCATTTCAATTTCTGTAAACACACAGTGTACCATTGGCAAAATCTCTTCGCCCATAATTCTAGGATATGGATATTTTATGCGGTATTTGGCTCTATATAAATGATGGCAAGTGACTAGATAAGAGAATTTATTGTCATACCATGCAAAAATGATCAAATGATTACCATAATATAACACTTGGGTGTCAAGAACTGCATGACTTTGACGGTATACCCTAACCACGAAACTTCCTCAGGTTCTCTAAAATACTAAAAGTTATCATCATAAGTTTCCAGGTAATTGTTGGGACATCCGTTCCGGTCATCTTGGGAAAAGGCACTGTGAACTGTGAAGGGTATTGCAAAAAAAAAGGCCCGATTTAAGGTTATGAAGTTTTCATCTTGATAGATTGGCCTTCACTCCAAATCCCCATCTGTAAAGATCGCGCCGATATTTCAATCCGTTTTGATGCGAGAGATAAAAACGTGATTTTGTACGCCCCATAGAGTACTGTGTAAAATTAATATTGGTCGACCAAAATGGGGCACATTTTCGCTCATAACTTCCAAACCAAACATTCTTTGGCTCTAAGATTTCACAGGGTAAATGAGAAAAATAGTAGCTTTCTTCTGATACCAAAATGTTGACCACTTCCGGTAAAATCTGGGGCTTCTGGGGACGAGTCTATTAGCGATCAGGCCATGGACCTTTAACAGACACATGCATTTTGTCACTATGACCACAAAGGATGAAAGCAGCGTCTCTAACAGTAACATAACCAAGTGTATTTTCAGTGCGATTAGTGTGAATTTTATACTGTCCATTCAATTAGCTTAGACCCTCGGTTTTTAATTAATATTAGAGTGAAGGAATTGGTGTCGGAAAAAATCGTGAAAGAAAAGTTCGTATTCACTAATTACCCAACAAGATTTTGAAGATGCATGCTGAAAATGCGAAATGTATTTCTTCACACCCAATTCTATTCAATTTCTACGATTTTTGACCACCAATCGGCAAGGAATAGGAACCAGAACCAGTCGAATATCCGTAATGAGCATAAACTTTTTTCAGGAATGTTCCATTTATAGGGTAGCCACAATTTGCGCACCCACTGCAGTCTGCGCCCAGTTGAATTCAGCAGCCTTGACGGAATAAAGTACGTACTTTATTCCGTCAAGGCTGCTGAATTCAACTGGGTGCAGCCTGCAGTGGGTGCGCAAATTGTGGCTTCCCCCATTTATAGGTGTGTAAAACGTTACATCGCTCGTTGACAGTAGAAGACATTGATCGATATCATGAACAATGCTTGAACCAGTGTCTATCTGAATTGTTATAGACAAAAATGTGTCGCTTCAAACTTTCAAAGAAATACAAAGACATAGAGAAATACAAATACAATAAATTCTTTGTATTATATAAGTCCTTTTAAGATGGCACAATAAGTGCAGGTCACTGTCCGACCAAGGTCTTCTGGTCCGCCGATATTGATCGCAGTGGGTATCGCTACATCGATAGTCGCTTCCTACCTCGTATGTATAATACCAAAGACCACCTCACACGTCATTTGTCATGTTTGTTAAAGGAATTTATTGGTATAAATCTATCGGCATATATAATGAAATATTCCTAAATATGTGGTACCAGATGGTTTGCATGGTCATTGGAGTATTCCTTGCGAAGGAAACATAATTTTCACGCTTAACTTCGAAGCAGTAGACGATTTAAGGAAGCCGCCACGTTTATATTTACGCTATCGTTTTGCCACAAGCCATGTTTAGTCTTTCACACCAATTGAAAGATGATCGGTGGTTAGTCAAGTTCTAGCCTGTATGAAAGACTATCGCGTTTACTTTTAACATTGGAATTAAAACACAGTTTTAATTAAACGTTTTCCTTTAAAATATATAAATTTATCCAAAATTGCATACATTTGTGCCTAATTTTTATAAAACGAACACTGATCTCTATACAATGGATTGGAAACCTGGGCTTCGTAATTGAAGCACTGATGACCATATTGGTAATCCAAAAAGAGCCCAAGCAGGTGGTTAAGAGCCGGTCATTTATACAAAATTGTTCCCATTGAAATGTGGATAAGCGACATAACAGACTACAGAATCAAGTCAATTCAGTGAGCTCATTGTATTGCGGCGTATGGGATGGCATGTCTCTAAAACGTGCACCAGGGATACAACTTCTGTTAAAAGTTGTATAGGAATGGTATTGTTTCGGTGTGACCAAGATGGCCCCGCCCGTTGGCTCCCAGGGGGTGTGATGTTGTGAGTGAGGGGGTTGTGGGGTGTTTTGAAACGCATTCAAAACCAGTCGTCCGTGCTGGGCGCTGACAGTTTGATATTGCCAACGGAATAATGATCAGTTTGGGTGGCTTGTCATACACACATAATGTCAATTCGATACAAACAATCCGCAAAAATATCAGTTGTGGGATGTGGGGGTGCTATTGGGTGGTTAAATTTTGTCCTACCCATGGCCACACAACGAATGAAATGACACATCAGTCGTCTATTAATAAAACCGATCACATGATACATCTTTTCAACTAAGCGCGCATTGCATTATGAGAAAAAAGAGTATCTGAGCACAATGATCCAGGTACACTATTATTACACCTGGCCACCTCTAACACATACATTAATTTGTATCACTACCGATTAGTGTATATGCAAAGCGGCACCCACAGTATGTGGAAGAAGCGGAGGCAGCCATTGCTTTCTATTGTTGGTACTCTAGGTTTTCTTTGTGGTCGGCAAAACATGCGAGACGGTGAATTTCTAAAGATTACGTAACGTTTTGCCTCTCTATCTATATAGAACCTCTTTGGTTGCTCCATTCATCTAATATACAATTACTGTTGTGTAGCCAATCCATTGTATAGAGATCAGTGGTTACAGTGCGAATGCGATAAAACTAAATATTACGCGACCCCTTTTCAAATGTCCACGGTTTCATGGATTGTTAGTGTTTAGGCCAACTAAAACCTTTGTTAATCACAAAATTATATCTAAAACGCCCCTCTCAACATTTTTCTCATATCACTGAGGTTTTAAAAAGTGTAGTTTTTTAGCAATAACAAATTCTAAACGAACTTCGCTCCTATCCTTTGTGTGCTCAACGCAGTTCAAAAGGATGAGGCTTGTGGCAAACTTGCACGTGATATATAAGCGCGTATGGGATATATTTTCGCTGGCTTCTGTTTCGGTATTGCATGCGGCGTTGTAAATATACCACGGGGAATAAACGTGGTAGCTTCCATGATCGTAGTACAGTTGTGTATATTGATCGTTTATTAGAGATATTTCATTATATATGTTGCGATAGATTTATTCCAATAAATCCTTTTTTAAAAGGTACCAGACGTTTGAAAGGGTCATTTGCAATTTGAGGGAAAAGAGCGTCAAATTTTCAATATAGAGTTGTAGGTCAATTCCATCCATTGTTTTGAATTAGAAATCCTGTTGGGTAATTTCGTGAAGACGAAATTTTCTTTCACGATTTTGCACGGACACATCTACATTGCCCTAATATTAATTAAAAAACGAGGGTCTAAGTAATTGAATGGACAGTAAGAAAAAGGATACAATATGCAAAGTTGACTATTAAACCAATTAACCTAATGTTCAGGCACAGGACATTCATTTAGCATTCGGAAATCAGTTTAAAGCAACTCTTATGAAATTCACGAAATCGTTTTTTGCAGGTTTGTATAGCCCACAGTGTATTTATCTTGTATAGAATATTTATGTTATTTGTTGTAACTTCATTTCATTACACCGATCGCTTCCTGGCCTTACTTGGCTTTTGATCGTTACCCCTTTTCATTGTTACATGTATATTTTAATGAATGAGAATAAAGATTTTGAAATATTTTGATCGTTCAAATAATACGTCTGTGTTAATATTATGTCTCTGATGTTTAATGACCAAGGTATGTGCTGTTAATACCACGTTAATTCAATACAACTTCGTATGTGTTGAGTTGTGGGAAAGAGTTGTAGGACCTTTTGAAGATCCCACTCATGCCAGTTTCAATAAAAAACATGCCGCTGGTATAACGAACTAACATTTCATGATTGATTTCTATTGGTGTAATCATCTTATCCAACAAAACCAATCTTGTTAAACTATTCTTCTATCTTTCGATAGTCTAAGCAGATTTTATCAAATAGAGGAGCAAGTTGAAGAACGACAGACAAATATGGAAAAACCTAATATCGATGCGGAACACGTGTTTTCCTGGTTATCGTTTATCTAAACTTTTAATCCAAATTGATTCTGACAGGGTGTTGGCTCTTTTCAGCGGGTAATGGAGTCTGCACGGATTCTATGTTACGTGGAACTCTTATCAGCTTTGTGAATATCCGTGGTTTAGAAGGGAGGGGTAACCCGAAGCTTTCTTAACCTTGCCAACTAACTGCTTTAGCGTACAATTATATTTCAACTTGTTTGTGGAATGTTCCCGTTTTTAGTAAACAACAAATAGTTCAGCCATAACGAATAGCCCAAGAGCATTATCATGGTTGATAATAACAAAATGATAACAAAGAATAAAGAATTATATACAGATGCTATTAAAATGAACAGAAATAATAGTTTTTGTGTCATTTTGAATATTCTATCTTTACTTTTGAGCCTTGTCTCACAAGAAGTATTAGGCCTACAAGATGAGGTTCGTTCGAGAGAGTTTTCTTGTATGCCATCGGCGCATGTGTGAGTTGAAGCGTATAAACCTCAACGAGAGTGAAGTTGAAGCGTACAAGCCCGCTGCAAAGGACGACTCAGAGATTTCATTTTTTCGTGTATTATACTAAGAATAGTTAAATGCAAATAAAGATAGTCACCTAATATGCTCAATTCCAAAGTTTGAGATGAATCAGATTTTTCGTTTTGGTGTATAGTATAGCAACAGTACCATAGGATACTGTGTATAACAGCAAATCCGGATCCGGAATTTCATTCCAAAGTTGTGATTTGAAGGACATCCAATGAGCTTAGCTATTTCACACAATTATTATTATGTGGACAAGCTCCACGAAAATGCAACATGTTTTTTTTTTATAATCGTATCCCCTAATGTTTTTAATCCAGATTAAGCAGTTTTAATATCCCAAACGCACAGCGAAACGACGCACGCTATGGGCGCCGCCATTTTTATATTTTTTGTAGCTCCCACACATACAATTGCAGCACCATGCCCAGGCGTGGATGTCCAGGATTTTTTCTATGGTGTTCACGCTTAGGCATGTTGTGTAATGTCCATGTTAAATAATTGTTCCCAATATTCTAGTATGCGATGCGTGTTTCTTTCTCCACTTTGAAATATAATATGTTAAGAAATGCGGGTAAGCATCAGTAATGATCTCGTGTACTAGATTGTACCATTATAGCTATATTTCCCCCCCTCCAGTGCGGTTGGTGTAAAGCGCATAAGAGCATAAGACTGCATAAGCATAAGAATAACCGTATATACGGAGCATAAGCGCATAAGAGCATAAGCGCAAGCGCATAAGAGCATAAGCGCAAGCATAAGAATAACCGTATATACGGAGCATAAGCGCATAAGAGCATAAGCGCATAAGACTGCATAAGCATCGCATAAGAGCATAAGACTGCATAAGCATAAGAGATAACCGTAATATACGGAGCATAAGAGTGCATAAGAGATAACCGTATTTACATAGCATTATAATGCATAAGCGCATAAGCACATAAGCATCAGAGAAAACTGCATAAGAGCATAACTTCGTAGAAGCATAAGCGCATAAGAGCATAAGGTCTAAGGGCATTTAGGTAAAAAAATGGCCTATTTGACGATTTTTTCTCGAAAATTTTGCAAATTTGGACCCATGTCTAAGGGTTTTCTGCCTCCAAAAACGGGTGATTTTACGGAGTGTTTTCCTTCTTCTTCTTTTCTAAATTGCAACCCTTATCCAAGGATTTTTTGGCAGAAAATGGGACCAATGTCTAATGATTTTTTGTGAGAAACAACCCATTTGGGAGGCACATCCCCGTATGCCTTGACATGTCAGTATCCCCCTCCCCCTCCCACTCCCCTCCCCCGATTATGCTCCGGATGTATGGTAAATCGAATGCGTTTTACACCATCGTGTGCTTATGCTCCGTATAGGCTCCGTGGGGCTTATGCGTTTTACACTCTTACGCTCTCATGCGCTAAATGCTCCGTACATATACCGTTATGCTTAAATGCACCCCTATGCTGTTATGCGCTTATGATACGTATTATACGGTTATTCTTATGCTTATGCACTCTTGTGTTCTTATGCGTCTATGCTCTTATGCGCTTATGCTCCGAATATACGCGGTTTTTCTTATGCTTATGCACTCTTATGTTCTTATGCTCTTATGCGATTATATTGCGTATATACGGTTATTCTTATGCTTATGCACTCTTATGCGATTATGCTCCGTATATACGATTATTCTTATGCGATTATGCATTCTTATGCGATTATGCTCTTATGTTCTTATGCTCTTATGCGATTATGTTCCGTATATACGGTTATTATTATGCTTATGCACTCTTATGCGATTAAAATGTTCCGTATATACGGTTATTCTTATGCTTATGCAGTCTTATGCTCTTATGCGCTTATGCGTTTTACACCAACCGCCTCCAGCTTACGATGCGCTAGTCTCATACCTACTTTGTATTACTTGTATATTAGACTGGCGGGTAAGCATCAGAAATGATCTTGCATACTGGAGTGTCTTGTCCTGTGTGTATGTCTGTACTGTATACCCGGATCTCTCAGCCATTACTACTTAGGCTATGTTAAGAGCCCCGTTTATCAGGGCGGCCTGGGTGGCTTAGTGGTTAGAGCATTCGTCTTATGTGCGAAAGGTCCGGGGTTCAATTCCCTGCCCAGGCGTGGATGTCCAGGATTTTTTCTAGGGTGTTCACGCTTAGGCATGTTGTGTAATGTCCATGTTAAATAATTGTTCCCAATATTCTAGTATGCGATGCGTGTTTCTTTCTCCACTTTGAAATATAATATGTTAAGATATGCGGGTAAGCATCAGTAATGATCTCGTGGACTAGATTGTATCGCTATAGCTATATATCCCCCTCCAGTGTACGATGCGCTAGCCTCATACTTACTTTATATTACTTGTATATTAGACTGTCGGGTAAGCATCATAAATGATCTCGCATACTGGAGTGTCTTGTCCTGTGTGTATGTCTGTACTGTATACCCGGATCGCTCAGCCATTACTACTTAGGCTATGTTATCCGCTCCGTTTATCAGGGGCGGCCTGAGTGGCTTAGTGGTTAGAGCATTCGCCTTGTGTGCGAAAGGTCCGGGTTCCAATTCCTCGCCCAGGCGTGGATGTCCACGATTTTTCTAGGGTGTTCACGTTTAGGCATGTTGTGTATGTCCATGTTAAATAACTGTTCCCAATGTTCTAGTATGCGATGCGTGTTTCTTTCTCCACTTTGAAATATAATATGTTATTAAGAAATCCGGGTAAGCATCAGTAATGATTGTATCGTTATAGCTATATACCCCCAGTGTACGATGGGCTAGTCTCATACCGACTTTGTAGTACCATGTGGTTATGTCGAAGGCCAACAAGAACCCAACAAATTCGGAATTTCCATCTTTCCGTAAAAGTCGCAAACCATTTTAAGTAGCAGTAATGGAATTTATTTTTTACTGACGACAGATAATTTTGGTGAAAATTGATTTCAGTAATCCTAATATTGAAAAATAAGCTGTTTTGCTGAAGCGTACCAAGACCCAGGTGCCAAAGTAGGGAAAAGAACCGGCCCCCTGTCCCATTTTTCTGTCCCATCGGGCGCAAAAAGTCGGGGACCATAGGGTGAAAATCGCCTGGCGCCCAGCTAATAAAAAGCCTGCAAGGTAAAGTGTTTTACCTGTGATGAATATACCTGTAGTATATTAGTCCCAGGTCTTTGTCTGCAGCGGGACTCAAAGGCACAACCTTCAGATCGCGAGTCAAGTGTTCTATCAATGGACTCAAAGCACTGTGCAGCGTGGTATGAACGGAAGCTCCATGTTATCAATAATGTTTAAAAAATCAACATGTTAATATTTTTTTAAATATGAAAACACATTTGACTTATTGGCGGTGTCATTGTGAAACACTAAAATATCTTCTCGTCCTACCGAATGATATAACAACCTTTCTAGCAAGTACAAGAATCTCTTTACTTATTCATGACGTTGAACCTATCAATTGTACGGGGAAAAACAAAAAATAAATCAACAAAGTGACACAGCGGTTATTTTTTCTTTTGAAAGTCGTTTTCATATCAGTTAAGGAAATACTAGACGACTCTTTCCTTTGGACCTACTTTTATCCCATTTGACGATAAAGCAGACACATTTACCTTACCGGACATCATTTGAAATATAATCCTAATTTGTCATTCTATATTGGTAACACAGACTTACGCTATTAAACCACACGAGAGAAACCGCATTTCAGAAAGTGAAAATCGTACATATCGTGCAATAATCATCGTCATCGGCAGCTCAATCTACCGCGTATGTTTAAGGTACCATGAAACCAATCTTGGTGTAGGAGTCCTGGTAGCGAGATTAACGTATTGCGGATGTTCATGGCGGCAATACTTTATACTTGATGCCACAATTTTGCTGAGATGAAGGCGGTTGGTGGCAACCATCCGGGTTGGTAAGCATTCCGCAGTAATGAGGTACCAACTTCGCACACACCATCATGACGTCGATCTGTGAAATGCTATTAAACACTTTAGAAGGACCGGAAGTTATATTTTGGTGAATGATATCATCGAAACTCTTCCTCCATGCGAAAACTAGCATTTCTAACATTGTTTACTTTGCTATAAAAGCTGAAGCCTAGAACTATCTTGAGATTTTTAATTCAGATTTGGAGCTTGAAAAAATAACGTTTTCCGAGGACCGAGGATCATCAAAAGTTCCACAACATGAGGATAATAAAGCAAAAACTAAATATTTTTCTTTGGAGAATTGCGATGTGTTTGATATGGACACTTTCTACAGCAAGCTGTGCAGTGTTTGCAACTCCAACACACCTATTTCGAGATTACAATAAAGCAGAAGCAGTCGTTGCAAAGGTACGATTAGCCTCTTATACCATACAACACCGTTAAAGCTAATAGCTCTATTATTATTGTGTGTTTTTTTTAATTTAATTACATTTGATTTCAAATTGACTGAAAAAATAAAACTAGCTCCGAAATATTTAGAGAATTGTTTTACTTGCATTTACAAAAATTGTTTGATGCCAGATATGTAACTTTTTAAGGCATTTTCTATTGCATTTTTAAACTTTGGATTAGATATAATTGTGTGTCAGTTGATGCTCAACAATTATTTCATATGTAGTCATGGTAGTTGACCTTTAGAATATACGTTTCCTTTTCCTTTCCTGTGTGTGTAGGACATCCTTAGGATGCACGATATTTTTGTTGTGGTTGTTTTTAATTTGTGTTTGTTGTTCTTGTTGGTTTTTAAGTTTGTCTTGATTGTGTCTTTGTTGTTGTATTTTTTGTAAATTTATTAGGATCCGATGTCAACAAGCGACTTAATTTGTGTCTATCACTGTCTATAGAAGAAACTATATTTTAGTGTTTTCCTTTGCAGGCGTTTTTAGCTTCAAGAACAAGTTTAAAGCACATCCTGCTTGGGATGAGCAGACGGCACCGTTCTATCGATCAAGGTGATCAAGGTATTTTTTTATTATTGTTCTTTGTTTTCTTTTGCCTTTTTAAATAATTATTTAATTATCATGCACTCCAGTACATTTGTAAAAATAAACACGTAAGTTGCTTGGACTGTAACAGACCATTTGCACATTTTCCGATGATGTGAAGTGACCTGATGACGTCACAGGAACGCAAGAGCGCATGTGCAGAGACCAGTCGAGTGTAGATTGGTCGGAACCATAATATCCAATGCGAAATAAAGCCCAATCTCGTTGTAACATCATCCACGCGGCGCAATTATTTTCCCATTGAAAATGTGTTTCGACGGATCTGCAGGCGACTGTTCTGTGCATCAACGAGTTCAAAATTTCAGCAGCAGCCAAATACGCGATACGCATGCGTGATTGTGTTAGTATGATGTCATTATGTCACTATAAAATGAATTCTGGGAAGTGTGTACTATTTGAATGCAGCCGAATGGTGCTTTGCTCCGAGTTTGAACTGTGCAAACTGTGTCAACAGTTTACTTATAAGAAACTGTCCAGATAATGAGCGCATTCAAGGTTATTTCGGGCACGATTTCGGGATGTGCACAAATTGTCTATTTAGGTCAAACAATTACTGTGCACCAACACAGTTGTAATAATAGACACAAAGTAAACAAGCAAAGCTAATAACTAATAACTCCCAATCATAACGATATACATTCGGAACCAGAATACAAAACGAAACCAAAAAAGCCCAAACCGCAACACCAGAATTACTGAGAAGTTGCAAATATTACAAACCGTGACACAACTACATGTTAAAAACAGTTACACAATGCTGTGTAAATAGGGAACATTGTTGACAAACATGGTTATGGTAAAGTTTGACCAATGCCAGAAATACACAATATTGTGTACTTTTACCCTACACCGTGTTCCCTCTTTACACAGCATTGTGTAATTATTTTTAGAGTGCATACTTTGCCTAACCCTGTTATTAAGAGTGGATTATATCGCAATTCTATAATACTATAAATACTCTATGAAAAATACCCAGAGCTGTGTTATTTTAGCACATCATTCAGTGCCCTCTTTGATCACAAAGTTGTCTCCCATCTGCTGCATTTCTCTGTCTCACTTAAATTGGTTTTGACGTTTCAATTTGTGATCAATTACATTTGCTTGTTTTTTTTTTTTTTTTTTTTAGTTGCTTGGACTGTAACAGACCATTTGCACATTTTCCGATGATGTGAAGTGACCTGATGACGTCACAGGAACGCAAGAGCGCATGTGCAGAGACCAGTCGAGTGTAGATTGGTCGGAACCATAATATCCAATGCGAAATAAAGCCCAATCTCGTTGTAACATCATCCACGCGGCGCAATTATTTTCCCATTGAAAATGTGTTTCGACGGATCTGCAGGCGACTGTTGTGTGCATCAACGAGTTCAAAATTTCAGCAGCAGCCGAATACGCGATACGCATGCGTGATTGTGTTAGTATGATGTCATTATGTCACTATAAAATGAATTCTGGGAAGTGTGTACTATTTGAATGCAGCCGAATGGTGCTTTGCTCCGAGTTTGAACTGTGCAAACTGTGTCAACAGTTTACTTATAAGAAACTGTCCAGATAATGAGCGCATTCAAGGTTATTTGGTAGACGTTTCATATAGAAGTCCCATCGATGCAAATGAGAGATTACAATTGATTCCGTCATGCGATGTATTACTTTGTGCAGTAGCGCTTGACGGAATGAATGGCAATACCTCATTTGCATCCATGGGACTTCTACATGAAACGTCTACCGGTTATTTCGGGCACGATTTCGGGATGTGCACAAATTGTCTATTTAGGTCAAACAATTACTGTGCACCAACACAGTTGTAATAATAGACACAAAGTAAACAAGCAAAGCTAATAACTAATAACTCCCAATCATAACGATATACATTCGGAACCAGAATACAAAACGAAACCAAAAAAGCCCAAACCGCAACACCAGGAATTTACTGAGAAGTTGCAAATATTACAACCGTGACACAACTTAACATTTAAAAACAGTTACACAAGGCGGTGTAATGTAATTAGGGAACATTGTTGACAAACATGGTTATGGTAAAGTTTGACCAATGCCAGAAATACACAATATTGTGCTACTTTTACCCTACACCGTGTTCCTCTCTTAACAGCATGGTGTAATTAGTTTTAGAGTGCATACTTGCCAACCCTGTAGAGTGGATGATATCGCAATTCTATAATAATAAATTACTCTATGAAAAATACCCAGAGCTGTGTTGTGTTATTTTAGCACATATCAGTGCCCTCTTTGATCACAAAGTTGTCTCCCATCTGCTGGCATTTCTCTGTCTCACTTAAATTGGTTTTGACATCTGCTAATAATAATTACTGAAAATACCCTATATCTATATTTTGTGTATGATAAAAAAAATTGTTATCTAAATATGTTTTTCTTATAGTAAAAGATGAACTTGATTATGTTTATGGATTTCAGTGTATAGTAATGATCGGGGAAATTATTTAGTCAGGTTAGTGTATAGAAGTGTATGCGCTATTTTTGGCTATTGAGTTTTATTAAGTATGAAACGGGAGTGTAAATACGTGTATTCTGTTTGTGACCGACACACAAACATCATAGGTGCTTCTTAACTGCTTAAAAACAATAAATACAACAAAATCCCAAGAAGATCGTACGGCTCATATCTTCAATGAAAACTATTTTGAGGGAAACCACTGAAGTTTGATGTAAATACTCTTTTGAGTATATTTTATTTATTAGTTTTATACTCGTTTTGATTGAATAACGTCAGAGAAAAATCCAAATTGGCGGCACTCGTTCCTGAACACTAGATCACCTCTAACCAATGATATACCGTTTGCCAGGATTGTTAGTGGTTTTCCGGCAGATCAGGCGATGGACTGGCAAGCCACTGTTAATTGACAGGGAAGACGGACGGCCATTTTGTGGCGGCGTCCCTTTTTCATCGGAAATCAACATGTGCTTACTGCCGCACATTGTTTCGATAAGTAAGTCATTAAAACCTGGAATGCTCACATCAAGTCCATTATGAGGATATATCAGAAGGGTTTAATATTGGTTTATGCACAGCCACACTTGTACGCATGCACACCCACTCTCGCACTTGTGCGTGCACCCGGGGCGTGCACACATACCCACAACCGATCCGCACCCACACAGCTGCCCTCCACTATAATTTCTTACCATTATCCCCTATACTACGTGAATAAAAAAAAAATGTGCAAGGATTAAAGATGATCTCTTCATGCAATCACTATATCATAGATTTGTTGTTGTTTTTATAAAAACACATCTAATATACTTCCAAATGTTGAAAAAATGAAAGAAATCGATTAAATAATAAGCCAGATATGACCAAATTGTAAGCACACCCCATTTTCGCCATTCCTATGGGAATTACACACATTAAACTTGTGTTTGTGAGAATGTGCAATATCAATATCACGATGCCTTTGTCAACTTAGAGCTACATTTTCTTGATTATTTCAACTACTGATTAATCAATGAATTTATTTATATCGCCAACTGATATGACGAATCCAAACACCAATTCGCCTGTTGCAGAGCAACAAAAGAAGATCTTCCCATTGTTTAGGATATTGCAAAGAGTTTAGTCCCTTTAATTGGCATAACTTGCATCTATACCTGGATTACAGTAGTAGTGTTGAAACCCTTTTCATTTACACATCAGAATTAATTGTGTGAGATTTTGTGTGAACATTAAATTCTTTTTGAAGATCAATGAAGGAGATTATGGCTATTCATAGATCAATTCAACAAAATAGCATGGGTCATCATTATGCATTACTTTCATAATGCTATGCCCCGTATATCGTACATTGACGTATTCTTGCTTAATAGTAGGGTTATGAACGAGAATCCCATTCTAGAAGTTTGGGGAAGGTTTGAAGATGTTTTTTCTATAGTTTGAAGGGTGCTAAATCAGAATTTTTGGGTCCAACCTCTGGGAAATGTGGGGAAAATTAGTACAGGGGTAAATTTGAAATCAAGTCAAATTGTGTTTAGATGTACACCAATGTATTTGTCTCATTATATGAATTAAAAAAAGTATAGTTTGTATAGGTTCCGACCTTTAGTTACCCCTGTACTACCCTTGTTACAGTTTGCCCATGAATTACGAAACCAAATGCCAACATTTTAATATAAGGCAAGACGAACAATTTGACACCAGTTTCAACAAAATCGGAGCACTGGGTAACGTTTACCCCCAGGATGACCTTGAACCTTAATAGGGGTGTACCTGCTTAACTAAAGGTCGGAACCTAGACAAACAATACCTTTTTTAATCCTCATAAAGAGACAAATACATTGGAGTATATTTAAACACAATTTGACTTGATTTCAAATTTACCCCTGTACTAATTTTACCCCCTTATTTTACAAAGTTCCCCACATTTCCCAGAGGTTGGATCCAAAAATTATGATTCAGCACCCTTCAAACTATAGAAAAACATCTTCAAACCTTCTTCCCCAAACCTCTAGAATGGGATTCTGATTTATAACCCTATTATAAGTGTGTAAATCCCATTGGAATCGATGAA
The DNA here is from genome assembly GCA_023653785.1 of Ophioderma brevispina. Taxonomy (NCBI): domain Eukaryota; kingdom Metazoa; phylum Echinodermata; class Ophiuroidea; order Amphilepidida; family Ophiodermatidae; genus Ophioderma; species Ophioderma brevispina. The sequence goes on from JAMKCH010026550.1 coordinate 96,993, forward strand.
AAAGGGGTTTGCTTACAAATATCTGGCTTATTTTTTAATCGTTTTCTTTCATTTTTTCAAAATTTGGAAGTATATTAGATTTGCTTTATAAAAACAACAACAAATCTATAATTCAGCGACTTTATCAAGGTCAAAGTCATCTGCAACCGTTGCACATTTTTGTTGATTCACGTAGTAGAAGCTCTTCCTCTTTACATGTATTTTTAACCTTGATACATACGGAGGTTAAAAAGCCCATGCTTCCTTGGCAAAAGATATACACGCAGAAAAAAATACATAACAAAATGTAAGCACAGAACTTCATAATATTTAGGTAAAATTTACTTAATAACTGCTACAGTTTTTTTACCGAATTGTTTGACATAGCCTAATTTGAATAATATGCACATTTTTTCAGAAAACAACGCGTTGCTTATCTAACCAATCAGAAAAGTGAAAAGCAACGCGTTGCTAATGAAAACAACGCATTGTTTATGTCTGAAAGCTACGTGTTGCTTTTACACTTTTCTGATTAGTTAGCTAAGCAACGCGTTGTTTTCTGAAGAAATTGTTATATTATATAAATTAGGCCTATAAAGTTACACTGTTAAAAATTTCTGTTGTTTAACGGTAACATACCGGAATCCTGCTGCCGGTATTCTACCGTTAAATAACAACAACCCTAAAGATGAATTTGCCGTTATGATTGAAGAGAAGTTATAGTGTTTTATCGATGTTTGTATGAAGAAAACACATATTATTTTGTGTTAAAGTCATTAAAATGCTCAAGAATCTCTTAAATACAGTACATTTACTTTCTACGATGCCCCCATAGTTTTAAATAACGGTAGAATGCTGTCAGCAAGGGATTCTGGTAGTCTACCGTTAAAAAACGTTACTTTTCAAGTTCTACCAGTGTACATTTACCTTGGTATTCATAAGGCTATATGAAATACACATTTAAAAATATCCTTGTTAAATTTTTATTACAGTCATGATAGGAACAGTATAGATGTTGTTCTAGGCGAGCACGATCGATCTCTCGAGGAAGGAACTGAACAAACTTACACCATTGACTGTCTATTTATACACAAAGAGTATGTAGCTACGGTACCGTATCATCATGATATAGCAATGATCAAGTTGAAGACAGCGCCTGATAGAGATGAAAACTTTGTAACAATCACGGAAAATGTGTTACCAGTATGCCTGCCAACAAAAGGACAGTTTAAGAAAAACACCATGTGCTACATCACAGGCTGGGGATATACTAGTAAGTTTAAGTTATTAAACATGTTAAAGGGACACATTTTCACATGAAGATATGGCTAGCTCTCGCCCTTGGAAGACCTCAAAGCGTATTTTCCAAAGTATCAGAGGGCGTGATAAAATTCGACACGCATGCCCAGGGGAGGGCGGCCAAGAAATCCCAATTTCAGACGTCGCCATTGGTTTAACACGTAAAAGCGAAATCTTGACGAAAAATTATGATTTTTTTAAATGTTGTCAAGTTTTTTTTTTTTTTTTTTTTTAGCTACGGTACCGTATCATCATGATATAGCAATGATCAAGTTGAAGACAGCGCCTGATAGAGATGAAAACTTTGTAACAATCACGGAAAATGTGTTACCAGTATGCCTGCCAACAAAAGGACAGTTTAAGAAAAACACCATGTGCTACATCACAGGCTGGGGATATACTAGTAAGTTTAAGTTATTAAACATGTTAAAGGGACACATTTTCACATGAAGATATGGCTAGCTCTCGCCCTTGGAAGACCTCAAAGCGTATTTTCCAAAGTATCGCCATATGTTTGGCTGATGACAGAGGGGCGTGGTAAAACCCGACTACGTAAGCCAAAATATTCACGCAATACAACGCAACCGTCCAGGATGTTAAGATTCCGTAATTGGACCAATATTACGACCAAACATGGAAATTTGGTGTACAAAATTGAACTCCCGGGTAGAGAATTCTGATCTCGGATAGCTAAGTTGCAAAATTCAACACCTTTTGTCCTCATCTGACTTTGATGATGATATTGATTGAATAATGTTTCAGTTTTAAAGAACATGCTTTTTGATTCAGGCAACTTGGTAAATTTTCGACCGCCGATAGTGAAAAACGCCCCGTTAAAAATGCCCCCCCCCCACACACACTGCACTGATTCACCCTATCTTGCAAACCGGGGGAGACCCACATTTGATTTGCGTTTTGCGATTTGCCCGAGGCCGAAATAACGTTAGGTTCAAATGAATCTATTGCCCAGTTAGAACGGACCCAATGAACCTTGAGAAAAACGCGTAAAATATGGTGTCGGTGTTATATTTTGACCAAAGAAAAGGAATGTATAGGAATCGACCTCCTGTTTGCTTACTTAAAGTAAATGAACGATGAGCAATGTCCCAAACCGAATGTTTATAATTAATTTGAAAGTTTTCTGAATTTAATTTGAGCTTTATCTCAGCATATTTTAGAGCTACTATCAGTAATTTTCTTCAATGTTATTATTTTTTTGCATCGTCCTATGCAGTAAAGTCCCTGTTAGTGATTAAGCTCAAAACAACATATGGCGTTGCTGCTAGTCAAAAGAATTGTGCAATTTTTCATAAAAGAATTCATGACATTTTGCATGGATCTTTTACATACCTCAAGTTTATTTAAGATTCGGAGGAATTTGGATTTTGACCACTGATTACCTCTATAAGTCGAAGTGTATTATACAGTGGTCAAAAAAAAGAAAATTGTTTGAATCTTGTTAAAGCTATACCATTGTATTCGTCAGGTCACAAGGATTCGGAAAAGTATAATTTGACCTATCATGCCCATGTAACCTATAGTTTCAAGTTACAATCAAAAACGTAAAGGGGGAATGTTTGGCCTAAACAGTGTTTAAATTGAAAATAGCCTTGATTTCAATCAAAACAGCCTCAAACCGTTCGTCTTCCCCTAACAAGAAATATTCAAAATAGATTAACACATGTAAAATGTTTCCTTTTAGGAATTTGTTGCCATTAAATATCACAGCACAGCGCCCGCATTCGGTTACATTATTGCTGCACATACACCTTGTACTTTACATTTCCCCTCTTAACCATGGTAAGAAATCATCCAAGGTATATCAATCTATTTTGAATTTTAGTTGTTAAACCAAAACGGAAAACAAATGAGACACTATACTTTTTTGAATCATTGTGACCGGTGGAATACAGTAGTGCAGTTTTTAACCAAATTCAAACATCTTTGTACTTTCAAATTGACCCCTGTATAATAGTACAAAATTGCTTTTCGCCTTCAAGACGTTAGCCTTATAAATTTATAAAGTTTAACAAACAAGTTTGGCACAATTCTATAGTATTTATTCCTTTAGATTCGTTCATTGAATAAATGGGAACCAATGAGTTATATTAAGCCAGTTAACACTTAATAATGTTAGCTCGCAAAATATTAAGTGAGATCTTAACATTCTTTATCTCTTTCATTTTCAGATTTTGAAAACCTTTTCACTGGTCAACTACCTGGCGTTCTTCAAGAGGCAAAAGTACCACTCATTGACTTTAAAACTTGTCAAACGGCTTACGGTACATTGATTACAAAGCAAATGCAATGCGCCGGCTACCTTGAGGGCGGTGTTCGAGCCGATACTTGCAAAGGAGACAGTGGTGGACCACTCGTATGTCAAGCCGAAGACGGGAATTTCACATTGTGGGGGATAACCTCCTGGGGTAACAACCATTTCTGCGCAAGCGAGCCTTCTGGACCCTTCCCTGGGGTATACACGAGAGTTGATAAATATCTGAATTGGATAAATAAAAAAAAATAACAACGGATAAGTGTAAATGATGTAGTCTTTGGGGCAATGGATAGAAAGCTACACCGTTTTCTCGATTGAAAAGTAATTTCTAGTTCTCCACGAATTAATGAGGTCAATCCTTGTCCGTTTTTCACCATTGAAAAATTACAAATATTCCAAGGGTTAAAAATGCCTAAACGTACTTGTTCTAAGATTGTAAAATATCCCTTTATACTAGATAGGTGGGGCAATATTTTCCCATTCAATACACATTAAAAAATATCTAGCCCTGGATCTAGTTCGGGATATTAAATCAAGGGAGTTGAGGCAAATTGATCTCATTTTAAATTCACATTTTAAGTTGTATTAGAATGAAGAATTTCTTGATCGTTAGCGATCTCTGTATAATATAGTAGTGCAAAATGACATTATTTTTTATTTATTTATTATTTATTAAAAAGATAAATTATTTTATCCAAAATGTGCAATAATTCTATGATAAATTTGATTGAATTTAATTGTTATTTCCGACACAAGCGGCGATTAAGTGTTGGAAATTGCCTAAACGTATTAGTTATAAGATTGTAAAATACCCTTAATAAATAGGTCAGACAATTATTTTTCCCATTCAATACACATTAAAAAATATCTAGCCCGGGATCTAGTTCGGGATCTCAAATCAAGGAAGTTGAGACAATTTGATCTCAGTCGAAATTCTCATTTTAAGTTGTATTGGAATGAAGAATTTCTTGATCGTTAGCGATCTCTGTATAATATAGTAGTGCAAAATGACATTATTTATGCATTTATTTATTCAATTATTTATTATTTCTCAAAAAGATCAATTCAATTGTTTATTTCCCACACAAGCAGCGATCAAGTGTTGGAAATTGCCTAAACGTATTAGTTATAAGATTGTAAAATACCCTTAATGGATGGGTCAGGCAATTATTTTTCCCATTCAAATACACATTAAAAAATATCTACGTTGGGATGTAGTTCGGGATCTCAAATCAATGAAGTTGAGGCAATTTGATCTCATTCGAAATTCTCATTTTAAGTTGTATTGGAATGAAGAATTTCTTGATCGTTCTTGATCGTTAGCGATCTCTGTATAATATAGTAGTGCAAAATGACATTATTTATGCATTTATTTATTTATCAAAAAGATAAATTCAAAGTTTATCCAAAATGTGCAATAATTCTATGATAAATTTGATTAAATTCAATTGTTTGGGTCAGGCAATTATTTTCCCCATTCAAATACACATTAAAAAATATCTAGGTTGGGATGTATTTCGGGATCTCAAATCAAGGAAGTTGAGGCAATTTAATTTCATTCGAAATTCTCATTTTAAGTTGTATTGGAATGAAGAATTTCTTGATCGTTAGCGATCTCTGTGTAATATAGTAGTGCAAAATGACATTATTTTTTATTTATTTATTATTTATTAAAAAGATAAATTTAAAGTTTATCCAAAATGTGCAATAATTCCATGATAAATTTGATTAAATTCCATTGTTTATTTTCGACACGAGCTGCGTTCAAACTTCAATGGGCGAATTTAAAACTCAAATCCTCGGAAGTCGCTTTCGGATATTTTTTTCTTTTCCTTTTAGTATAAATCCTCGAAAATCTCTTACGGATATTTTTCTTCTTCTTTTCTAGCAGAAGAAAATCCTGTTTGGAGTTGTGAGGAAATTCAACACATTATACATTATAAATTTTAGGTCAAGTTCAGAATTTCAGTCATCTACGGTCATTTATTTCCAGTATCTGTATGTGGCGCATGAACAAGGAAGCGCCGGAATGAATTACATACTGATCAGTTGATCTTAAATAATAAACCAACCTATGTTGTGTACTTATAGATGATATGATATTAAGGACGCCCTATGTGTTTTTTTTTTCTGGCAGGCAAATATTTAAATCGGTCACAAATACAGTGGTTGAATCAGCAAGCAATGCGTAATAAGAAGTTGGTATTTGATTTCATTTCTAATAAAATTTACAGGAAAAGGGATTCCCCATGCAAGTATAGGACCTTGTGAAATCAGGCGAAAAAATCGGGAAAATCTTGGTGTGATTTGAGGGTGAGTATTCTATTTTTTTTAAAAAACTTTTTCTTTTTTTCACATCCTAAACACGCAATTTTCGACTTGTAAAACCAATACCCGTAATTTGTTTATTTCTGTTTTTAATGATTTTGAAACTTATAAACAATTACACACGTACATAGATTGATCTAAAAAAACGACCCTTTAATCATAGAATTGTGACATGCAAATGTGTTGAAAATGCCACACAATTTTAGCCCCTGAAAAAACAGTTGTTTAGATATTCTTCGACAAAAATTATCTTTGGGCTCCATATTTCATACATTACATCTGATACCATTCGTATTATGGTTTCATTACATATAGTACCGGATCAGGCATGTTAGTACTTCGTTTCCCATTCAAGCTTTTTTTGGGGTGCATAATTCCATGGACAATATTCATGACTGATGTGGTGAAAATGCTCGTTTGATTAGTATTTGATAATTTGACTCTATTATTATTACTTTTATTAATGTTATTTGTATTATCATTTTAGATGAAATTCATAAATGGGATTTGAAGATTGCTTTATCGTACTTCAAACGTGATATGAGTAGTATGTTCATATTCTTGTCATCGTCACTGGGTCGTAACCTATGAAATCAAAAGCTCTTATGTGGAAAAACGGAACGCCATTTTCCAAAACATCAATGTGCAAAATTTATTTCTCATTAGAACTGTCTGCAACAGAAAATTGGTAATGATTATTAACCATTCGATATGAGATTGTGGAAATCTAAAGTATTCTATAAATTAATCGTCGTTGGGCAGGAAAAAACCTCATATATGTATCTAGGGTTATAAATCAGAATCCAATTCTCGAAGTTTAGGGAAAGAAGGTTTGAAAATGTTTTTCTATTGCTTTGAAGGGTGGCTGGAATCCGAAATTTTTGCGGTCAACCTACTGGGAAAATGTGGGGGAACTTTGTTAAAAGAAGGTGGTAAAATAGTACAGTGACAAATTCAATGAGGTATTGCTTTCTGCTTCTAATAATAAACCAAGATTCCTTAAAATGCATACGCTGTGGTGTGTTCTACCTGGCCTATTTTGACCTGCTACCCCCTTCATGACCCCAAAACGATTTTTATTCATGCCCCACAGACACAGCACTTATATTTTCCCTTTAAAATGTTGACCGTCACAGTGTAAAAGTATTAAAAAATATATAAATCCGATTGTTTCATTTTGTGGCTTTTGGTTGATAAAATGTGATATGACCTGTAGCATTTTCAAACAAATTCACCGAAAGGTATCCCCAGTGAGCTATTCCCTGTATCTCTTCAATGAAATTGTTCATGGTTAATGTATTAAGCTTAAAGAGATACGAGGACATTTCCAGCAAAATATGCCCCTCCCGTTTTTTTTTAAACAAGTTTACCAGTAATTAAATCAAACCTGGAAGGGGAAAAGCCGTTAAAAGCCATTCTTCAGTCATAAATATGCTTTTGTATTTTCTGTCGTGAATGGACGATATCCGAGTATGCTGTTTATGGGGCCGACAGGACAGCAGGCAAGTTCAAAACTTACTGTTTTGTTTCTTTTCTTTGTTCAATAAACCTACGAAATGTCCTCGGTTGGTGGTCTACAACAAAGTGCAAATTTATACATGTTGTATCCTCCGAAAATCTCCTCGTTTTCCTTTAAATGAAGAAGACCCCTCTTTGATTAAGTCGAAATGTATGTCATAAATAGATCCATGAAAATGTTTAGATGTTGTGTTAGAGTTATGCAACCTTATTCTTTGCATGTTTTAATGTCATTTGACCTTCATATTGGACCTCTGTGTGTGACCTCTAGGGGACAGTGGAACAGGCGGGGCGAGTGGATGGTGGCCAGAGCCCGGGGGGGGCAAAGGGAAGGCGACGGCCAAAGGGGGACGGCGGGGACCGAACAAAAGGTGCAACAAAGGGGGACCAATTGCTTAACTAACATACAATGTGTGGTAAATATGACCACTTTGGGACCCCCAAAAATTAAGAAAACGGGCAACTTCGGTCACTGTCAAGTTTGGTGTCATTGTTTAGAGAAGGCATTTTTCTTCCCAATTCAAGTTAGATTTCGTCTCCAAATATCATACTTTAAGAAGACGGCGTTACAAAACATACAAGTTTTCAACAAAACTAGGAATACTGTAACTCATTGGGAACATGCTATTCCATTTTTTGGACTGGACATATCAGATTTCGGCCCTGTAATTGACTCAATCTCTTTGTTTTCGTCTCTACATGTAAACAAACCACTGCGCTCGGATATACCTTTCTGCGAACAGGTCATATCTTGTTCAACTGAGCGGCCCACTTCTGTCGCGATGAATCACTTGAACAGTGAAGGAGTACTCCCACCCGGATCTTGATCTTGATCTTTTTTTTGAAAATTTAGGATTGAACAGCTCCAACTGAACATCACTCAAAGCGAGATTAGAGAACGCGACAGGTACTTAGTCCTGGTACGAAGCAAGAAACTAAGCCTTCTGGAATTTTGAAGAATATTAAATGCCTGGTATAGCGTATGGAAAGTTTGTTCCAGTCCCGGGCAGTATTAGGAAAAAATGACTTTTGGTGGCAGTAGGTTCTTTGATGCTGGTTTTTAAGTGAGAGAAGTTGTGAATTGCCGGTGGATGTGTTTATGAGCTCCTAATATTGAATTCCAAGTGGTCGTCCATCGCAGGTTGCTGGTTATTGTGAACGATTTTGTGCAAGGTAAACATTTCTGATTTAGCCTCTTGTCCTGTAGATGGGAGTTTAGTCAGTCTAACTGGCAGTCACAGAGCTTTTCCTCCCATAATCATTCATGATGAAACGTGCAGCTCGTCCTTGGAACGCTTCACTTTTTTGATGTTACGGGTTGTATGCGGATCCCAGACAGAGCTGGGCAGTACGCAATTGCGACGAACAAGACTTTTTTTCTGCCTGGATTTTAACTTTGCGGGGGCGTTGCTAAGGTTGCGGCGATGAACCAACATGTTTGCTATAGCTTTAGCGGTGGCATTAATCAATATGAGTATTCCACTTCATTCGCCGGAGAGTGTACACCAAGATACTTGTGACTGGTGACAGCTTGCAAGAAATGACAGAGATTTTATATGAAAACTCAAATCTTCGATTCTCCTGGAGACCGCGGATGTTACATTTGTCAGTTTAAAAGACATCATCCATTTATTTTCCACTTCTCAAGGCTTTTCAGGTCTTTTTGGAGAATCTCACAGTCATATAATGAAGCGATGGGTCTATAAAAACAACACAGTCGTCAAAACAGGCACACATTGATTGCAACGGTCGTCGGGAGGATCGTTGACTGTGGTGCATTAAGTAGTAATGGACCAAGGACAGTCCCTTGGGAACACCGGACCTCACATAAACTTGTTTAGATGACGCGCCCTGGATGTAACAGACTGCTGTCTCCCAACGAGAAAGATGGAAATCCATTGGTGCAGAGAGTCTTCAAATACCAAAGGGCGAAGTTTTTGGTGCAGCAATCTACGATGGGGGACATTGTCAAACGCTTTTGCGAAGTCCGATGATAGCCATTCCACACAAAAACCTTTGGTGAATATGTCATTCGACTTTACCCAGATTTTATGGACAGTCGTCAGTAGCTGAGTCTCGCACGATCGTCAGAGCGAAGCGGAAAGCCAGCTAGGGCATTATTGAGGCCTTATGTAGTCAGATGGCGCATTGACATGACTGTAGATTGAATGGGTTCTAATACTTGCAGCAAACGACGAAGCGGAAACGGGCCTGTAAGTAGCAGAATCTGTGCGACTTCCTTTTTTGCTTAAAGCGGCAATATTGGCTTTAGGCCAAGAGGTGGTAATGAGCCGGCGATAAAGCTTTGATTGTAAAATGTTGGTAAGAACATTGCGAGCACTCATTAGCACACTTCGCAGCACAAATGGATGAATCCCATTTGGCCCTGGAGCCTTGTGCGGAGAAAAAGAAATTTTTTTTTTTTAAAAAGCCAGCTTAAGGAGTTTCCCTCATCAACCTATTTTCAAAGGTGGGCTGTTTGTGGTCGTAGGGAGTTTACGGCCTGTCATTGTTGGCATGGGGCCGGATCCTTCATTTGTAAATACTGATTTATACTGTCTGCTGAGAGTTTCCGCTTTTCCCCTGCGGAGCTGACTAACTTATGGCCGTCGTCCCAGGAGCGCAGCGATGCCGGAGCTTCCCTTGGGTCTATTTTTGATAAAAAGACAAGAATGGTTTTTGTGTTGGAACAGAGAATCAAAAAAAAAAATAGTGGTGGATAAGGATTCATGTTCAGCTTTCCTCAGTTCCTTCTGGACAGCTTTGCCCTAAAGAACGGAACGTTCCCAGCTGCGATGAGAGTTGGAGATCTTGGCCTTGTAAAAAGATCTATTTTCTTCCTGATGAGACGCTCAGCGTCTATTCAACGACAGGGAAGATGAAACGCGAGCTCTTGGTAGGACGATGGAATTAAAAAGACATCAGTAGGCTCTCAAGATTGGCCGACTCAAAAATTTCCAGTTTTCCTCCAGAGAAGGTCCTTTGGTGGTTCTATTGCCTTTTACAATGAGATGCCAAGTGATATAATTGGGATAATCGGCATTGCGTAATGCAATTAGGGAAAGCGTTCTCCTTCTCTCATACCTCCATGATTAGAGGGAATTGGCGCTTCAAGCAAAAATGGCTATGTGCGCCAATTACTATGTACACTACAATCAGTTACGTAGGCTAATTCAATTCACGTCAAGACAATGGTAGACAGGTGTACGTTGAACTGCATCTCAAACACAAAAACGGTATCATTTCGGAGCCACACCAGGACGAGTCAACGGTTGTCGAGGAGATAGGCCGCGCACAAAACTATACCGGTGTAAAGAATCTGAGTGTCCCCCATGAGAAGAGTGTCCTGAGCTACCATAAGAACTGGTACGGAATAATACCTGACATGTAGACGAGGCCTTTTTGGCTGTACAGTGCTTGGAACCCAATGATGCATACAGGCAAATCAATGGAGAACACAATTAGACAGATGGGTGGTAGGACATCAGTCACACGGACGCTGTAAGATATGACACCGGTGTCTATTTTAGAGCGTCCGGTCGTTTTAGTGTCCGTACGGACAGCTAATGGTTTAAATTCGAGAGTTGACGGATCTACGTTCTGGGGTTTCATTGTCTTAGGACCCCTGGTTTTAAAATGGCAGCGTCCCATAGGACTGTCGGTAATAAGTCGTTTTTTGTCTACCGGACCTACGTTTTTAGGTGTCAGAGTCCGTCGGACCCAGGTTTAAATCTGAGAGTCCGACTGATACTAAATTTTATAATTTATCATTGGCCCTAGGACTCCTGGTTTTAAATTATAACGTCCCATAGGACGGTGTGTTTATTATTTGTGTTTTGTTCGTCGGACATTTAAGTTTTATAAAATCGGAGAGTCCGACGGATCCCGACTAATCTAATTTCATTGTCCTGGACTCCCGGTTTTAAAAATGGATGCGTCCATAGAGATTGCGTGTTCTACTGTTGTTTTTGGCCGTCGGACACTAAGGTTAAGTTCTGAGAGTCCGATGGACACTAGTTCAACGTTTCATTGTCCGAGTACTGCTGGCTTTAAAATGGAGCGTCCCTAGAAACTGTGTGTGATAAGTTTTTTTTTTTGGTCCGTTCGGACACTCAGGTTTAAGTCTGAGAGTCCGACTGACCTAAGTTCAACGTTTTCATTGTTCCTAGGACTCCTGGTTTTAAATGGAGCGTCTTCTCATAGGACTGTGTGTAATAAGTTTGTTTTGTGTCCGTCGGACACTGAGGTTTAGTCTGAGAGTCCGACGGACACTAATTCAACGTTTCTGTCCTATGACTCCTGGGTTTAAAATGAGCGTCCCATATGACTTTGTCTTGTAAACGTTTTTGTCCCGTTGGACACTAAGGTTTAAGTGTGAGAGTCCGTTGGATACCAAGATTGACACCAAGGTTTAAATACGGAAGGTCCGACGAATCAATCAATCAATAATAATATAATAATAACCCAATTGTAACGTACACCTAAAGACACATGGTTGCCAAATGAGTATACACTCATGAAACATGCAACGGGCTGTTCATTAAATTGTTGATTTGAGTTTAGAATACTATTGAGTTGAGTAAATGAAAGAGAAAGTAATGTATTGTTTACTTGGCTGAGTTGGGTTGGGGTGACTAGTTTATATCTTTGACTTGACTCAGTTGAGTAATCCCAACTCACTCTATTATATACAAACAACTTCTTTGCATTATTTCTATGAATGATACAAATACAAATACTAAAATATTAAAACTGTGCACCTTTTAGTTCACAACTGACAATAGTCATTCAGGGGTAGGCGCGGAAATCTTCTGACCCAGGCAATTATCCACCCTCCAAGAAGGCTTAATGAGTTCAGACGATCTCGGATATGGCTGATTGAGTGAACCCAAAAAGTCATAGGTCACTTTCGAGTCATTTACGTAAAATTCACCATGACCACCACTTTGTGTCAAAAGGACGCTTGACCTGAGAACAGACAATTTAAAGGTGAACTTAAAAAATCGAATTCTAATGAGGTCAACATATTATACAACTATTTGAATTGTTCAATTATATGACAGTAATTTAAATTAATAGGACCAAATCTGCAAATTTACGGAACTTCTGGCTCCATGTCTGCAAACACGACCCCGAGTAAAATACAGCTTTTACAGGATTGTATTCAAATTATATTGTATATTTTAAATGTTGTGTGTAATGTTATTACAATAAACTGTAAATTTTGGACAGAACATAGCACAGTAAAAAATGTCGATATGTCTACTAAGAGCCAGTAATTTTTTTCTCCAAATATCGAACTTCAGGAAAATTTTGCTTATTTCCTCCTATTTGGGGGGAGTTGTTCTTCCTAAGTGGTTGTAACCCATCCCAATCACTCTCAGATGTGGAATTCCATAATGGGGGAAGGGGAGTTTTATTTGTGTCGCCTTCCCGTAAGGAAGACACATAAGGACACTTTGTCCACTGTTGTTGTCGTCTCTTGATGTTGACTGTTTATGATAGTGTCTGTTAATGATGTTGTCTGTTGGTGATGTTGTTTGTTGTCAAAAAGGGCTGCCTGTAATATCCGCATATTTCGATGGATTTCAACCAAAATTGAGTCATAGGTGCAACATGTGATCCCTCATTTGTAGATGAGGTCAAAGTTCACATACTAAGGTAAAAGGTCATGTGCAATCAAGTTGTAAGATAGGTTGAAATTGTAAAATTGACCTTAATTGAAAAGTTGAAGTTCATTTGGAACCAAACTTGGTTTATGGATATTACACGGAAACCATCATTTATGAGATCAAAGGTCACATGTCAAGCTGAAAGGTCATATGAGGCCTATTATTTACAAACCGCGACCGCAGACGATACTAGCGGTCCGAAGACCGCGATGTATTTTTCCTTTGGTATTTTCCATCATCGTAGCTGATTGTTTTTTAAATATTTAATTCTAGTAACTTAATTACTTGTATAAGATTCAAATATCTATTTTGTAACTCAATCAGCCATATATCCTCTGGTCCGAGATAGTCTGAACTCATAAGCCTTCCTTGGAGGGTGGACTATTTGCCTGGGTCGCAGATTTCTCTTCTCGCCTACTCCCTGAGACTATTGTCCTGTTGTGAACTAAATGGCACAGTTTTTATTTGTCTTTGTTGTATATACTTCATTTTCAACCATGTGTTTTTTTTTTTTTTTTTTTTTTTTTTTACTTTTTATATTATTATTGATTGATTCGTGGGACTTCCTATTTTAAACCTTGGTGTCCGATGGATTCTTCGTTTTAAATCTTTGGTGTCCAACGGACTCTCACCCTTAAACCTTAGTGTCCGACTGAGCAAAAACAGTTTGACAAGACAAAGTCCTATGGGACGCTCCATTTTAAACCCAGGATCCTAGGACAATGAAACGTTTGAACTTAGTGTGCGTCGCTCTCAGACTTAAACGTTAGTTGTCCGACGGACAAAAACAACTTATCACACACAGTCCTATGGACCTCCATTTAAAACCCGGAGTCCTAAGACAATGACACGTTGAACTAGTGTCCTCGGACTCCAGACTTAAACCTTTTAGTGTCCGACGGACAAAACACTCATCACACACAGTCCTAGGACGGCTCTCCTTTTTAAAACCAGGATCCTAGGACAAAGACAACGTTGAACTAGTTACCGTCGGACTCTCAGAACTTAAAACCTTGGTGTCCGATGGATTCTTCGTTTTAAATCTTGTGTCCACTGACTCCACACTTAAACCTCAGTGTGCGACGGCAAAAACCACTATACAAACAGTCTATGAGACCGCATTTTAAAAACCAGAGTCCAGGACAATTAAACGTTGAACTTAGTGTCCGTCGGACTCTCAGACTTAACCTTAGTGTCCGAACGGACAAACAATTTAATCACACACAGTCCTATGGGACGCTCCATTTTAAAAACCTGTCCTAGGACAATGACATTGACTTAGTTACCGTCTATCTCAGACTTAAACCTGTGTCCGACGACGACAAAAAACAACAACTTAATCAACAAAAGAATTCGGAGATTGCTATTGCTCATATGATTTTCCAACCCATTAGCTTTGTTCATAAATTTGGAATTATTTGAGAAACTTCTTTGAGCTACTTTGTGAACTTTGTTACATGATAGTCTGATAGTCTATAACGATGAATGTGTGACTTTGTTCATTTAATCATAAAACTAGTGCATTTTTCTCCCCGTTTGTGACCTTTGAGATCATGTATGTGACCTTTGAACCTCAGATTTGTTCTATCTCAGGTAAGCTGTCCTTTTGACCAAATGTGGTGGTATAGTGAATTTATACGTAAATGACCTCCGAAGTGACCTAGATTTTTCGGGTACTCTGAAACTAGCAAAGAAAGGTCAGGTAGTCCACCTTAACTGCATGTAAAATATAGCCCCGTATGGTCAAAGCATACGAAAAACGCGGAGCAGTAAGACAGACTCGCAGACAGGCAGATCTCCTTTTTAGTAGTATAGCTATTACATTATATAGTGTGTTTTGACAGTTTGGACAGGTATTTTGAAAAAGTGCCCCATTCAAAGAAAGAAGCGACATTTGAGAATATAACACGAAGTTTATTTCCAATATGATATAATTAAGTGCATGAAAATGAAAAATGAAAAGGGCCATATCACATTCGGTACAAAGTAAAAATCGGAACAACGATTGCCATTTTACAGAAGGCTAAGTGAAAGGGCTGTTTTTTGCAGCAGATCATGTGTTGAGAGACGCTTTATACTATTATTGTTGTTTCAACAGGTGGGAGATCACCCATTATGAGACTGTTTATCTTGCAAATTTTAAATTTGACCTCAAATGTGCAAGCTATTAGGGAAACTTTCCATTTTATAGTTTTTTAGGATTTTGACGGCATTTTGAAACCCAAGGACCCAAGCCATAAGAAATGATATTGGGAATTAAACTCTTTGAAATCTATTCTTATGATGTCAAGAAGGCACTTGACATGAACAAACTTAACTCAAACTTCAGAGGCAGCTGACCTGACTTTACAAAATTACAAAATCAAATGCGGAACATAACAAACTATAGGTTTTGCCCGGCCAATTCGCACTTTTATCAACCAAAAAAAAATAATTTGCGCAATCATTTTCGCATGTTTTGGGCTGATATCGGTTCAATACCTAAGGACAATTTCGTAATATGAGCACCTAGCTTCCATTTTCGTCAATCAATTTCGTTGTACAGCATAACCGTTAGCTTAAGGTAATGAAAGTTCGTCTTTATGCTTTCAATTTCGCTATTTCGCATTTATTTCGAAAAATCATCAACTTTTTTCGCTATACGTAAACAAGAACGGTGTGAAACAATGTACGGTTGATTTTCAATTTCGTGGATCGCTATTCTAATTGGCGATTATGCATTCAATTACGTTACGTTATAGACCTACAATATACGTTTACGTTTAATGGACCTACAATGACAAAATCAGTAAAATATCTACTTTGGTAAACATGTCAAAACAAATTTTAGGAAATTTCGTATCTTCAGGACACACATATAATTATAGGCCTATATTTTTCGGGCAAATTTAATTCATCATGTATAGTAATGTAACTGAAAAAAATAGGTTAAAGGTGGGTGATTGAATATATGACCTCGTCACCCACTTCACTCCATCAAACTTGAGATTTTCATATCAGATGGAAGTACATACGTTTCTTATTTGCCCATGAAATGTTTTTCTTTTGATGTTTTGAGCAAAAACGTCTCCAAATGTGGTCGAGTGACCACATTAATTAATTTTATGGGCCAATTTAGTGCACATTTTTTATTTCACTATCCAAACGGCTGGACCAATTTAAAACGTGTTTTCAAACTTTTCGAACACGCTGAACATTTGTCTTGATGGCGGCTATTTTCATTCACATGATTATTTGAATCGTCAAAATAATTAGAATGTACATTTTTCAAATAAAAATCTCTTTAACAGAATGAAGTTATAGGCTTTAAAGAGATTTTTATTTTTCAAATAAAAATCTCTTTAAAGCCTATAACTTCATTCTGTTAAGTTGCTTATGAGTTTCATATTGCAATGAAATGTTTAACGTTTCATTCTCTGCTTTACTCACTGTAGTCATCTTCACTTTTCATTATATATATATATATATATCACTGCCACTTTCTTAATTTTCCTTTTTATATGTATCATGCCCAGCATTGATACTGATCATGTCTTTTAAAGGCCACCGTGTTTTAATTATGAGCATCTTTGTGCTACACTCATTAGGATGATTATGTAAAACTTTCAAATTAATACTTTTTATCTTTAATCATGATCCATTCCTTTCAAAAGGTCTACATTTTGTTTTTTTTTAAAATAAGGCTACCATCAGGTCATCTTAATTCCATTACATCTAGGTATCAGTCATATAATATTGTTCAATGCCGAAATGCTGAGGAAAGAATGATTTTCCCCTGACTATATGATTAAACGCAAAAATATTGCAAATTCAAAAGAACATTTTTCATTTTTGTTATCTCAATGGCGAAATAGAAAACATGAATTGAATCGCAAAGCTAATCCAATTGAAATCGATTGAGCTAGTTACGCAATTGGCCGACCATTCTACGCGGTCGAATGCTCCTTTAACGAAATCGAATGACGTTTTGCTTAATTGAAATAACAATATACATCATCGTTCAATTTCGCACGAAAACGAATGTCCCTTTTATAAAATGCAACACGTAAATTGCGAAATTGGCCGGGAAAACCTATATTTAAAGAGCATACTTGTATTTTAATTCGTGCCAAAAGTCGGCAAACTGTTGAAAAAACCTGCGATTTTTTTTACCTAAAAATTAAAAAAATAATACTGTCTGCTGTACAAATAATTCAAATGTGCATATTTGTATGGCACACAAGGTTTTTAGAATAATTTGCAGGTGTTGAATTAAATAAAAACAGTTTACCAAGCTCAATCGAAGTTTTACTCAATTGTGAGTGTTTGCACTCCACATTTTTTTAAAATACTGCAAGTAAAATTTTCGTCATCCCCCCTGGCAAGAGGGCATTCTGGAATGTGACCTCAGTTGACCTTTGACCTTGATCCATGACCTTTGACATCATCCACATATGAAGAAACCCCTATTGCACCTTAACCCCAATTCTGGTGTAAATCGGACTTAAACTTTTCGAAGGAGACGTGAAAAACGAAAACCTAACGAAACTGGGACACACACATACAGAGATACACATACGACATGACCTCAGATGAACTTTGACCTTGATCTATGACCGTTGACATCATCCACATATGAAGAAATTCCTACTGCACCTTAAACCCAAGTCTGGTTTAAATGGGACTTAAACTTTTCGATGGAGACATAAAACATGCGGACATGCGCGCAATCGTAAGATCCCCCTCTGCTTTTCAGTCCAGGGGGTAAAAATGGTAACCATTAAAAAAAAAAATGGAATATTTGCATGAGAAAATATGTCATCCAGATCGTTTTCATATTTTTGTATGATGGCCATTTTAATTTCGAATTTTAGAAACCTCAAAAATGAGCTTCGAAAATAATGTTTTTGAATCCAGTATTCTCAAATTATCATAAAGGACTCCTTTGTCACTTGCCAAAGAAAGCTTATTTTGATAGCCAGGTTAAAATGCATATGCAATGTAATTTCATAATGACACTTAATGATAAAAGTAATAATTATATAATTCGAAATTCATAAAGAAATTAAGAATCAAATATATAAACATACACAGGGCAAAAAAATCAAAATTATTACACTAAATTTGTCAACGCACATTCAAGTAGAGTAGCGCCATGATGGGGATTCGAACCCGTGCTTAATCATACCCATAAATAACACAATACATAGCTATTCTACACTATACTTACTTTGTCTTACCGCTGCACCACACAGGACTGCTCGAAATCGGCTTGCATTTTAATTCACTAAATGCCTTCGTCTGGTAGTATTTCTATATTATATGTTTATAAATATATTAAGGGCATAGGACTTCATGTTACAGTCCTAGGACCTTGGGACGCTCAATTTCGTGATAGCTGTAATGAATCTGAGTGTCCCCCAAAATAGAGCGTCCTAGTCATATACATTAATTTGTTTCAGATACAGTATAACTTCATCAATATCTTCAGCAATAGTCTGTATAGGACAGCTAATATCAGTTAATGAGTGTCCATAGGACATCAGGTTGCAGTGAGTCAGTGTCCTACAGACAGTAGGTTACAAAGACCGATGGTCCCACGAACAACGGGTTATAGAGAGCGAGTGTCCGACGGACGGCACATTAAAGAGAGCGAGTGTCCGACGGACAGTAGGTTTCAGAGACTGGGTGTCCGTAGGACAGAAAGCAGGTTTCAGAGACGGGGCGTCCGTAGGACGCCCAGTCTCTGAAACCTGCTGGCTACCGTACAATTTTTATAGGTAGGACACTCAGTTTCTTTACACCGGACTACGTCTATGCTGAACACAACCGTAAATTCAACGACAATTCGGAAAATTAAGCACTCATATAAATACCACCCAGTAACATGTATATGATCTATTGTGTTAAAGGCTCTGATACGGTCATTTTTTCTGTCAAACTGTGCAAACGTTTGCTGCAAAAGTCACACCCATAAAAGGAATCTTATAGGTTCATTTCACGAAACATGCGATCAACTATGAAACAAATCAGGTCTTGGAAAGGAAATTGAGCAAAATGTGGTGCGATATGAGCCAGATCCCTGTCAATACGTCGGGGTATACGTTGTGTTGCATGATCGCCATAGTCCTCGTGTACGTTTGTAACGTTCGGGTCTCGGACCTCTTAGAGTCAAAGGGTGGTAGGACCCCATATACATGCAAATGAGACTAATTTGAATAAATAACGTCTCAGCAGTCTAGAGATTTTTGAAATTTTTCTTTTTTTAAATTGAATTTTAAATGCCCTTTTCTCCAATTTCTTCTACGAACTAAAAGTCGTCAACCAACATTCTACATGATGTCTTCTTGTCTGTATGGTAAAAATTGATGAATTCATCAAGCGGTTTTGGAGGAATCAATCAGGCATATTAATGCCATTTAGGGATTTTTTTCCATAGAGCTTCCACAGGAGCTTGGACACCTCCAAAATCCCAACTCTAGTATCGAACATCGGTCGTCCTTCCCCCTTTTTCAAATTATTTTTTCCTAATTTCTTCTACGAACAAAGTTCTCGGAACCAAATTGCTTAAAATTTATTTCTCGTGCCGTATGGTAAATTGAATTCATCAAAGCAGTTGTGAGGAATCTATCATGCATCTTAATACCGATTAGGGATTTTTTCCATAGAGCTCCAAAGGAGCCTTGCAACCACGAAAAACCCAACTCCAGTATCGAACATCGGGCGACCTCCCCCTCCCCCCCCCCCCCCACCCCCAGGCACTAAAAATAACCCCTATAGTTTGGGTCACTGTACCCTAACACCCCTGGGCACTCGAAGATGTGGCGCACCGGTTTTCTGAACTTGGTGCTTCATGCGAACTGATTTTTTCCCGAAAAAAAAAAACGTAGGGCTGGAAACTGAAATGTGGAGAAATTTGAAGCCCCTCCCCCCGGAATAAAACTGGCAAAGCGATAAAATCACAGTTATATTCTCAGTAGGAATATGATTAAAATTCAAGATATGTAGGCCAAAGTTTTAATTTAAGTGTTGGAAAAATAAAATTTCAGCTACTATTTTTTTTTTTTTAAATTTAGACCCAATTTTTTGTCACTTCACTTTGCTTTACTGCATGAATGAACCTTTTTACTAGCCCGACTGAATGAACATAATACTACGTCGATTGAAATAGATGCGATGTCCACGGAATGAGATGTGCACCGGATTAGATGGCCATCAGATGATATGTCTTCGCTTCCGAAGTGTACAGCATTCGTGCCAATACGTAAACATTACAGCACAAAAAAACACGTTGTCGTTGATTTCGGCTTTTCGACCCGCCGGTTATAAAATGATCCTTAGACATACAGGAACATCATCAGGCATGCGGTTTGTTCATGAATTTTACCGTTGCAAAATCAAGTAGAATCAATTTTCCATCTGGCGGTATGAATCGCTATGAACTAGTAGTGGCTTTGCCCACCACGCATGCTACCTGGAGCATAGTTTGTGACTTTTTTTGAAATTCCGAAGAAACCGGGGATTTTTCCGCCATCGGCTTTCATTGCTCCAAAGCTCCCAATTTTTCTCTTCCCTCGTGACGTCCCAAAGTGATGACCAAAACATCGTGTTGACTCGAATTTGTTATTGCTGACACTGTAATATTGGAATGGATTAAGGAAGTAGTAATAAATTAGAAAATAAGTTAAGAGGACAATTTGTGTCATTTCGTTGTGTTTTAATTATTCTTAAGTGGCAACACTGGATATGATGGTCACAACTCGTAATTTATGGATGGACATCACTTTGACGTCACCTTTGCCTGCGATGTGGATCTGTCGGGAACGTTTTTCGATACGCTATTGGGCGGAAATAAAGGGCAAAATACTCAACAAATGTGGACACTTTTCAACTTATTTTGATTTATATGTAATCTACGTTACTTAAGCTTTCCATCCGTACCAGATTTTCCAAATATTCAGAATCATGACATATTCCTTTAATGTGCGTAACGAACGAACACACACACACTAACAGAGTTTCTTGGCGGTTTATAGGAGCTTGCTTTGCAGCTCAAAAAGAAGAGAAACACAGAATGGAGGCACTCAAAAGTTCTGGGTCAAAAGTACAATTTCATGTATGGTTGCATTTTATTCCCAACAAGTGCTCATTTGGTGGGATGAATAAAAGTAGAAAACTGCCAAAATTAGGGATCTAGGTTTTCCCCAGATATTATTATAAATGTTAGTTATAACAAACATCGTTTTGTTTGTTTGTTTTTTATTTCATTTTCCACTCTGTCTGCCATTTAAATGCAAGATGTACTTAAAAATCTAGGCTCCTTGTTCTCATTCGTATATTTTCTGCAGCGTTAGCCGCCGTCGTCTGCTTGAGTTGAACTAATGGACGCATGTCGGCGCTATTCCCCATGTAGTGATTTTGATGACGTAGCAGCGTTACATCGTTCGCCGTACAAAATCGACGGAGTGTACTTTCTTGCTCTAGATATTCTTTGATTCAACCCATCGTTCGTGTACTTTTACGAAGTTTTGGGCATCGAATGAGGGTGATGAAGAGAAGATTTCAGTAGCTTCCCACAATGCATTGCTTCCAATGGAAGTTTTTGTACAGCTACTGATGTGAATCGTTAGAGATGAAACATGGCAAAATTGACAGTACTGATCACAAACTTGTATTTTAAGAATGTTTCATCTCTAACGATTCACATGACTACCTGTACAAAAACTTCCATTGGAAGCAATGCATTGTGGGAAGCTACTGATATTTTGGGCATCGAATGAGGGTGATGTACAGTGGATGGAAATTAAATCTATCAATAAATGTTGTTCGATAGCAGAGAAAAATCAATTCTCTATAATAATGAAAACATTCAAGTCAACGTAAGCGCATTTATCGCTAATCGTATTCGCTTCAGCTTCAGCTCAGTGATATTCAATGTAACAAGCGAGTTGAACACAACTCTTTGTAAAAAACCGTAGTTCAGTGGCGTAGCCAGGTGGGGGCAAAGGGGGGCAGAGTGCCCCCTCTGAACAAAATCTTGAGGGGAAATCGGGAAATAAAACACAACCCTTTTTCGGATTCTTTTGCCCTGCGACCGGGAAATTTTTGCTTGTGATCGGGAAATTTATTGCAACTATCGGGAAATTGCCCCCTCGGAACCACTGGGCTGGCTACGCGCCTGCCGTAGTTCGTTCATGAAACAGGTGAATCAAGTCCCATATTCTTTTTCTGCCTCCTCTCCCAACTAATCAACGCTGTCCAAAACTTTTCCTCTGGTGACACGATGGGTTGACTCTAGTTTTACTATCGTTTCTCGCGCAGCTATGCATAAGCAGGATGAAAAGTGGCATGGGGAGGGGAGGCTCTCCACTTTCAAAATGGTGGGCCACCCCCGACCTCATTTGAAATGTGCCACATACAGCTGAAAGAACGACTGCTTTTGCGTCAAGCTTCATTTACTCCATCAAATTGTACACATTGTTCAAAGGACATTGTTAACGCGGTGACCTGTAACATAAATTTGTTTTTCACAGAGGATAGAGAATCATGAAGTGTGTCTATTACGTAGAAAGGCATAATCATGTCGTACCCACTGCTCAGTCAACCCCGTCAGCCAGTGCTCGATAGCTCCAGAAACGTTTTTCTATACTATAATATAGCCCACTATCGCTGATTTAACGGTAAGTGTCCATATTGGCAAAAAATCAGAACTGTCACCCAAAACATTGCTATAGCGGTAACACATTAACTATTATATTGTTGAATGTTTGCGTGTATTAGCAGGGCGTGTGTGTGCATGCGTCACACACCAATGTGTGTCAAAGTAGAGAAAGAAACACCAACATGTGTTCATTGTTTTGCCCGTGCAACCACTCAAACACTATGTGTTCTTGCGTGTTCCTATCCATATGAGCGGTGGTTGATATTTTTTACTTTACTTAGTACTACCATAGAAACCGTGCCGTGGATACTACGCACACACTATAATACTTCATTAATAATTTTGAGCTTGTTAATTTAGTTGGGCATGTACGGGGGTCCCGTGCACCCCACAGTAACTTAACCAATTTTTTTGATGCTTTTGGGGTCCTTTGACACATTTCAGATGTTACCAGTGAAAAAAAGTGAGTGCTCTTGAGATATCCAAGATGGCCACCAATCCAATATGGCCGCCAAAAATTGTCAAATTTTTAAAAATGTCATATATCGGCCTAAAAATTGGATAAAAGCATAAATGAAATCATTAAATATATGCTTCTTTGCTTTGCCAATTCATTTGTGGCAATTTCAGTGTACTACTATACATTGAATTCAATATGGCGCCCAAAATTTATGAAAAGTTCATATATTGTCCCAAACTACTCATAAAAATAACAAAGAAACCACAAAATATTGTGTTAAGATAATCAAAAAAATCCATGCTATGCATATTAGCAATGTTTTCTTAATTTCAAATCCAAGATGGCGGTCAAAATCATCCATAATGGCCGTCGACAAAAATGGGAAATTGTAAATAAAATCATAGTTTTGCCAGAAATAATGGTTAATATGGTAAGAAATCACAAGATACTGATCAAGGGCCATTGTGAAGTTATGGCAAGCATATTTGTAATATCATCTTCAAATCCAAGATGGCCGCCTATTTGGCCGCCTTTAAAGCTTTTTTTTAAATCTATGAATTGCCGTATCTGTACAATATTTAGTCATACAATGTCAAAATTATGAATAAAAGGGGTAGATTAAAGTTAGATTTTATGACTTTGACATTTAAATCCTCATGTCTGGCATTTCTGTTAATGGTAACACGCATGAAATTTAAGATGGCGGACAGTGTAACCCTCTACAAAAAGCTTTATACACCTACAAATTGGCATATCTGTCATGTATCAAGTTATATCATTCGAAAATGACGTGGTAAAGTGCCATCAAAAGTAAAAATGTGTGTCTTTCAACATTAGTAATTCATATCTGCCTTTTTGGTTTTGTTATTAAACTTATATAGAATTCAAGATGGCGGCCAATATAAGAACTAATATAGTTGCATTCAAACCTTTCAAATCTACAAATTGCCATATAATTGTAACATACTGAGTTATATCATCCAAAATGATGATTAAAAGTTAAGATTAAAGTATTATGTCTTCCAACACTAGAAACTCATATCTCGCATTCTGGTTTTGTTAACACGCTTAAAATTCAAAATTAACAGCCATATGGATGCCTTCCACAATGATATTTAAAAACCTACTAACTGTTGCCCTGTATTTGTAACATATTTTTTATATCGTCCAAATGTTAAGATAGAAGGTCCTTTGAAGAATGATATATGATGCTATCATTTCGTAAAAAAAAGTCGATATCCGCCATTTGGGTAATTTGTTTAGCATGCTACAAACAACATTAATGGGGCAGCCGAATCGGGCTGCGTCCAAGACCTTTAAAAAATCTGCCAAATTCTCATAATAAAAACTCATCTTTATAATATATAATTTATTCATATCATAAATTTTCCAAAATTTAATGATGAAAGTGTATATAATTTAACCCATCTATACTTTGATCATTCCAAACTCAGTCCTTATTTTGTTCGTTAGTTCAAGAGCAGCTAAAATTTCAAGCAGCCCACCAATTGCTGACTCAAGTTAATTAAAACGCCTACAATTGCCATATTTTAATTAAATCTAACATCATTCTAAAGTCGACAAAACGTATGTCCATCGGCATCCCCGACTTCAAAAAAACACTTTGTCATTTGTATGTTTTTGGCCATATTTAAAATTCTAAAAGCAGACATAGGGTTGCTTTCAAGAGTTTTTAAAAAACCTTAAAATTGCCATATACTTTAATATATTTGATGATATCCTTCACCATAATCAACAAATTGGCATAAAGAAAACAAATAAATTATGAAATATGTCTTTTATTTTTAATTTAAATAAAATTGGTCTTAAAATACGCAAATGGCAGCTGAATTACGGAACGGTATTTTTAATAGTGAAATGGCATAATGTTACTTATTTTAAACTTTTTAAGTCATTTGCATGATACAACTAAATTTTTAACAAAAAAAATTTATTGTCAATTGGTACAATTTTATACGCAACTCAGAGGCGATATTGGACACGATCTTGAATTTTATTCATGTTAACAAAACCAAAATGTCCATATGAATTCCTAATGTTCAAAGAAATATCCTTTTAACTTTTGATGACACTTTACCACATTATATATGCCCATTTGTAGGAGTGTAAAGTCTCTTTGAAGAGTGTCATATTGACTGCCATCTTAAATTTTTTTATTCATGTCGCAAAAACAGAACGCCAGCTATGAGTTATCTAATGGTCAGCCATATACTCTGCTTTACTCTACCTCCTTTTTTTATAATTTTGACATTGCATGATTAACTAATTATATTACAATATATGCAATTCAGAGATTTAAAGAGCTTTGCAGGCGGCTATCTTGGCGGCCATCTTGGATTTAAAGCATAAATGATATTACAATGCTTTGCATACTTAACAATGGCCCTTAATCATTTTTTTTTGTGGTTTCTATCATATTAATCAATGTGTCCTTGCAAAACTATGATTTTTATTCATATACAATTTTCCCATTTTGTGGCCATTTTGGACGATTTTGGCCGCCATCTTGGATTTAATTAGAATAACATTGCCAATAGGCGAGCTGGGTCTTTGACTGTCCTACACACACCATTGTGGGTTTCCCATTGCTATATTTATATTATTTTTCACTTTGTTTACACTGAATGAATTGGCAAAGCTAAAAGGATAATATTTAAATATTTCATTGTATGTTTTATATCCACTTTTTAGGCCGATATGCCATTTAAAAAAATGACAAATGTTTTGGCGGCCATCTTTGGATATCTCAAAGCACTCATTTTTTTTTCGACTGTTACATCTGAATTGTGTTAAAAAGGTCCCAAAAGGTCCAAAAATTTGGTTTTGGGTTTGTTTGGTTAAGTACTTGGGGGTGCACTGTAACCCTCTTACCAATGTCCCACTACTTTGTAAACAGACCTTTCTAACTATCTTTGCAGTGTTTCCCCTTTCCCCTTAGAGAGGTACGGTTTCTTCCTCCCGCTATTGCACTTTCTCGTTCCTGTCCTAATGGTCGCTTCCCCTCTTCGGCCATCCCCTCCTTCCCATATCTCCCTCTCCCTGCGGGCCTAAAGGTCGCCGGCCGACATTTATCTTCCAGGCAGACGGCGGAAAATTCGTTTAAACAACAAGAAACAAACACGCCGAAGCCTAATTTCTACGGCATGAACCCGTTGTAGAAGTAACCATTGTCCGCGGCTACTCATATGCCGGAAACAATGTGATCGATTCAGTCTTGACTTCATTACCGTGGCAACATTAGTTCATGCTTTAATCCGTTATCGTCTATGGAGCCCCGGACATGGCTCCACCCGGACTATATCTGCTCTTATCCACCGGTTTGATACGGTCTGTGAGACCTTTGTGGTTTTATATAACAATGAGTACGAGTCTAAATTTTCATGCAATAGACACATTTGTTATTTAAAGTTACGCAAACTTTATAAAGTTAGCCTTCAAATGCCTGTATGTCCTTTAGCCCTTCCGGTTTATGCCCTATCTGTTTTGAGTCTGTTATTTTTGTGTGTTAAAATATCTCTACTATTCCTTGCAATGGCCTAGACTGCACTGCAAAAACAGTGTTTAGAAACGTGGTGCAAATTAGTGTTTAGAGATTTGACATGATTAATTCATAAACACTTGGCATCAAATGTATAAACAACTTATCAAATCCCTAAACATGTTCAGATTTTAAACATGTTTAGATATAAAGGCAAGTATTCTCAAACGATGTTTAACGCTAATCACTGGTTAAATCTCAATTTAAACGCTCGCTAAAATAAACGCAATTCTCAAAGCATGGTTTTCTTTAAACGCTGTTTAAATTTTAGCCGACCATCGTTACACATGTCTAAAACGTTGTTAAACTTAGACTTGGTCCGGGGGTAGTTTGAGGCGAATTTAACTTCACGCTTTCATCAAATGTCTGATATTTTCAGAATTGGATACTCGTGGTTAGTCCAGTTGTCTCCTTTATTTCTCTTATCTTTCCTTTCCGAGTCCTCGGGTGATTTCTTCTCGTCCATTTTCCCATTTTTATGCTCGTGTGTATCTATTATAGTATTTAATTATAGCAAGTGCGGCACAGCCACATAACAACAGTTTTAAATAAGCCCGGGTTTTGTCCCCATCACTGAAAAAAATCTAAAACTCCTTGCATAACGCGACATTCTTGAAATTTACCCGTGGGCTTCCTGCATAGCATTACAACTACGGAAGGCACTATCTGACATATAAATGGCTCCCGTGCACGTATTATTATAGGCGAAGATAACTCACAGTTCGGTTGATGATATTTACGGCGTTTAAATACCGTGGTTAGCTAAACGTCTTGTTAAAATATTTCACCTGCGGTTTTTTAAAATGTTCGTCTAGCTAACAACAGTTAAGGCCTAACCATGTTTTTTTTTTAAACTCGTTTTGAGAATATGGCCCAAAGTGTGTAGATATTAACAGACCGCTTTAAATGTTTATAAACTTGTGGTGTCAAAGTAGTGTTTAGCAAAGTGTTTAATTTCTAAATGCTGTTTTTGCAGTGTATCATTTACGAGCACATTGAAAAATGTCATTTTGTGAAAATGTGCCAGTGCCGCTTTGTACACAAAGCCAATAGGACGCTTTGTTGTTTTTTGACAAAACACCAACTAATGATGACCGTCATCTGTGATTCTCTCAGAAATTCTCCAATTTGGCCAAAAATTAACTAAGTCCTAAATCGTGCGTGCAACACACATCCTCGTGGCTTGCCATTAGTGGTAATGAACTGGAGCTTCATGGGTCCTAGTTCGAATCCCACCCAAGATGTCCAATCTTCTAAAGCTTCTATTCCTTTCCCCTTCCCTTCTTCCCGGCCAGAGACGAGAATGGTATTAGGGTTAAATGTTTCTAGTTCTGATTGTAAATTCGGGATAATTACTAGTAGGCTTAACCACTGTGTCTTGTTTGAATAAAACCAGAATCAGAAGACGCCTAATCTTTTGAATACTATAGATTAGATTGATGAACTGGTGAATCTGTTGATAAAAAAAAAGAATTAAACACTA
>JAMKCH010026551.1:0-29824 GCA_023653785.1 Ophioderma brevispina
AGGGTTTTTCCATTTATAATCCCTAGAGGTCAAGGCAAAGGCTCTCCCCTTTACTATAAGTCAATTAAAAATTGGAATCCTCTTCCTGCTACAACAAAAGCATACAAATTTTTAAATCCTAAAGCAAAATTATCTCACAGCCAGGCCCTGGCTGACAGGCAAGTCAATTTACGCTCTTAAAATGAAAGAGTGAAAATCACTCTGGAATGTCGAAGTTATTTTAAATTAACTCTAATAGAGATGGCTTTTAGCTCTAAAAGAGCGGAAATGGCAACCCGACACCTTCACTCTCGGTTAACAGAGATCACTATCTTACCGAGTGGCTCAACATGCCACGCTGGCTCCTCTTCGGAGTGAAGCCCACTCTGAACTTCTTATCGACCGGTTTTAGCTCTAAAGAGTGAGAAAATGCTCACTCTTTTTCGGAGTGAACTACTAGCCAATCAGAAAACGCCGCAAATCGCATGATTATTTTCAAACAACTATGGCGGACAGTTAGTGCGACCGTCAGCACCGTTGAACGAAGTTGAAATTAGTGAAGAAATCATAGATAGCTTCACGGGTGAGTATATTGAATGTGTCGGTCACAGTTCTTAGCATTTACAGACAAAGTGTGGAGAAGAATTAAACGTTATTTACTGTATTATCATCTTACATACGGTAGTCTCGCCATTCTCCCGGCCAGGCTAGGCTTACACAAATGTACGAAACGCACAATTATGCATGTCCCACGGGCATGCATATTATACCGTGATCATACATGTCATCATTGTCACTGAACTCATGCCAATGATGCACCACAATATTCATTCATGTCACGATGCTATGAATATCCCTACACATACAATACATACTCACCAAACAAACAAATTCCCTAAAGAACACAACTCTATAAGCGTGACTAGTTCACTCTAAACAGGAGTTATCAGTTCACTCTTTTCCTTAGAGTATTTTGTTCACTCTTTATTTTGATGGTCTCACTCTAAAAGATGCGTCACTCAGCTGGCCTCTTTTTTGGAGTGAGATGTCACTCTTTTAGAGTGGTTTTTCACTCGTTTAAGCGAGATGGTAAGTAAATTTCAGAAACATCACTTTCCATACAGGTACTTCCTTAGAATCTATTTAGTTTTGGGGCCATTCTCTGAAAGTCACACATGTGACCGCACTTTATTTTGCTTCCCCATGACAAACAATCAATCTAGCGAAAGTGGAAACAGAGGTTTGGGCAAAACCCTAAACCAAAATAATGTGTTC
The DNA here is from genome assembly GCA_023653785.1 of Ophioderma brevispina. Lineage (NCBI taxonomy): Eukaryota > Metazoa > Echinodermata > Ophiuroidea > Amphilepidida > Ophiodermatidae > Ophioderma > Ophioderma brevispina. The sequence goes on from JAMKCH010026551.1 coordinate 1,255, forward strand.
CTCCATTTTCATTAGATTGTGGTATTGTTTTGTCATGAGAACAAATAAAGTTTGGTCACATGTGTGACCTCCCTCAGAATCGCCCTTTTCATGTTTTTTAGAAAAATTTTTTTTTTTTTTTTTTTTTTTTTTTTTTTTTTTTTTTTTTTTTTTTTTTTTTTTTTTTTTTTAATATTTTTAAAAAAATACTAAATTACTTAGATATTTTATTCATGAATGTAACAGTCTAGTATTTTTTATATCATGTGGTGCGGTCCCGTTCTCAATTTCCAAGCGTTCCTTCTTTCTTGCAATTGCAACAAGAAATTGGCCACAAGACCCCTGATCCAAGCTTCATATATAGGGTGTTCCACAGTTTGCCCATAGGGTTCATTTCGGACCATTAATTGTTATAGCCCCGCTAACCCCCCTTTTGTTTCCTTTCTTCTTTTCCTTCTTCTCCCACATTCGCAATGTGCTATCGATGCCATCCGGTCACAGTGATTGCCAGGTGCCTGGCCATATGTGTATCACAGATTTTGAATCCAAAGTCAAATTAGGGGTAAAAGAGGGGCAGTCTCTCTATCCCTCTAATATTTCAAAAATGCTACTAGTATTACACGGTTGGCTTGAACTCCTATCCAGCTTCATTAGAAAACCCTGACCAAGTGTCATACCAGGTGTTTCACAGATTGGGGTTAGGTCACACAGGGATCTCTAAAGGTCAGTCGCTCTAACCCCCTTTTTGCTATTTCTGCCATAGAGGAATTAACTTCCTGTTTCTGCTACTTTTTGCATATTTGGTCCAGGTAAGGCAACACATCTTTTTTTCCCACCTACCGTATATCCTCTATAAACGCCCCGGGGGCTTGGCATTTTTCAAAAGGGGGGCGTTTATTTGAGGTCATTTGTTCCATTCTATTTACATTAAAAACAATCGGCACAGCAGCACCCTCTGCATAGCTGCCAACTTTTAAAAATTCCTTTCAGTACTCAGAATCCGTATTTGAGGTCCTGTGTTTGTGATTTTCAAACTTTTTTTCGCATGACGACCACGAACGCTGTGCAAAATATGTTGATTCGCGGGATGATTCTTGTTCCCTTACCTGTCTCCCACGGGATGTTAGTCTACTTTGTCGATCAACTCCATCGATCATGCAGTGGCAAAAGCAGCTATCACACTAAGGACTGTTCGCACATTAAACATTTCTGCATTTGAGCTGTATATATTCCTCTTTAAACATTGTTTTCTTGCTGATTTCTTTTCCTTTCTACCACTAATTATTTTACTCTTAAATATCACTTCCCATAGTTGCACAATGGTACATAGCGACCTTGTGATCGCAACAGAGGCACATACTGGCCGCCGAACTCGTGAAACTAACCATTTTGATTGGCTGTACGACCTGAATTACGTATCTGTTTACAGAGCTTTCCAATCAAACAACATCTATTACGATGTAAATTACCGCCAAGGTCAAAGGATAATCGGGTCATTAATTTATGTCCTTGGGTCAAATAGTAGTCTATTATTACTGCCAGCTGTTTATCAATTTCAAAGGTTATAATATTTGTAATTATTTGCTCTCTTAAATCCATATTTTAGGGGGACTTCGGCAATTCGTACTTCTGTCTTTTGCAACTTCAAAAACCATATTTACAAAATATACATATTCCCTACTAGTACAAAGTTGGCAGCTCCGCCTCTTATGGCAATGTACCGGTGCTCTTTCCAGAAAATAGGATATCAAAAAACGTGCTTGTCCTTTCTAATATATTATGGCCGCGCACACAGGAGCGAAAGTCTCCTGATATTTTACCGCTATATAATAGCTTTAATGTATTCCTTGCACAAATATTGGCATAAAAGATGCAGCGTTTTGCAAATCTAACACTTACAAAAGGGTATCTGTGCTGTAATTTGGCAGTGATACTTGTTTGGTTGTGGACAAATTGGTGAGTTTCAGTGCCGACCTTCGGCAATCAAACCTGGGGCGTTATTTGAGGGTTTTTATTTGTCATGTAAAAAGTAGTGGGGGGAGGTATTAGCGGGGGCGTTTATTAGAGAATATACGGTAAGCTTTCTTTGGCATATTTGTATGGCCTTCTTGTAAGCAGGCAAGAGTTGGTCTGGAGAAAGGACTTCCAATGAAGAAACAAAAAAAAAAAAAAAAAACAAAACAAAAAAAAAACGTTCAGAGCTTACAGATTGGCCGTACAAAGTCTACAACCAATCATTTTGTCGAGGACTATGTGTTGAACTTATGACCTGCCCAAAATGGGTAGATTCTTCATGAAAACTTGATTAAATTTATACTCTTAATTTGGTGGACCTGCTTACAATAAAGGAAACTCAAAATTTGTTCTGTTAGTTACCACCTCACAAACATTAATTTGATCTTCAGAATCAAAATAATATCGACAACTGAAAGTTACAAGCTGTTCATTTTCACCACTTTTGGCAGGCTTGAAAATCTATGCAAAGAATACTCTGAATAATTTCTTTACAAGGATGTTACAAAGATGATCAATTAAATTGTGAAAATTTACTGTCTATAAAAATGGGTCAATTTTTGACAAAAGGCAAAACTTTCTTGCTGCAAAATTCTGATGTTTTATTACAGTCTTGAGTGTCGTCAGTAAAGATTAACATGGCCTATTTTATATTTTTTTGTAGAGTACTCTTATTTCCTACATAGTACATGTCTCCTTATAAAATGCTCAATTTTGCTCATTCTTACCTTTTGGAATGAACAGACTACAGGTTTCCTTTTATCTCCATGTACTCCTTCCTACATAACGATTTAAATAAAAATTAACAGATATATTTTCAGACTTGCTAGTATAAAAAAAAATAATAAAATTATGACTGTACTGAAATTGTGAACCCCTATTCATATTTGAAATTCAGCCAGGAATAGATAACATCAGAATGAATACTCGACTCAGCCAAGGTGGGGCCTTTTCCATACATGAAGTGCAGACGACATGTTTCTGTCTCAAACACACCAGATCTAACATTTGTAACACACATCACTTATTACTTCACTCCTTAACTACTCACACACAGCTTCAGTACCCCTGTTCAGTAGCAGGGGTGATTTGATGGTCCTCAACCATCAAAATTCTTTGGTGGTACGTCAACACCTGGACTCTAAGCATGACTTCTTCTGAACCACTAGCATCAACTAATCGCATCAACAGGGTGACAGACATCTTTTCTTCCTCAAAACTAAAATGCTTAGTCACAAATGAGGGCCTCACTTACACATGAGCATACATTCATAGCTAAATCAAGCACACACAACACATCTACATATACGGAAGGGCATCACTACTGCTGAGAAGCGGGAGGCAGACCTCTTCATCTCATCAAAGATCCCTAACACGCCAAATGCCCATCATACTTTTAAGTAATATCTATAACCTCAAAATAGCTCTTATTGGTCTGCGTGTCTCACCCAGTAGTAAATTAGTATGCAGAATACATGGCTTATTTGCACTATAATAAAACATTCATCCCAAATAAGAGGTACACCACCACTGATAGAATGCTCGGGACTTCAAACCCTTCAAGTTCCCCATTTTGGCGTCTAAGACCTGCACTCGCGCATTGACTATTTTTCAGCTATAGTTGATCAGGAGTACATCGGCAAGATTATTTTTGTTTAACCATATGCCAGAGAAAATCGTATTATTTTGGCATGCATGTGTTTGCATGTTTGCAATGCACAGATATTGTAGGCTTAATAGCTATACGTTTTATATTATAGACGCCAATTTGTTAACGATCAATCCTTAAGTCACACCTAGTAAGAATATCTACATACACAAAAGAACTAATCTTGAAAAGCTTGAGGCCATATCCTTACACAAAAACATCACGTTAACATCGTACCTCATATGCGGGCGCATCGTCCTTGTTAAGAAGAGGTGCTTGGGAGTCCTCAAACCCTTCAAAAGCTCCTTGGCTTGACATCCGATGTCTGCACGACGAGCATGATTTCTTCGGGGCTGGTCGTGGTCGAATCCTATGCTTCGTCAGCTGTAACGTTCATGGTATGCCAGGCTGCCCTTGATGGTCAGGGCGTTAAGCGTACTTTGGATAATCTTACTTGAATATCCAGCTGGTTGAACTAAAAAAACAAAAAATCTGCAAAAGTAATTGAAAACAAACAAATTGGGAGTGTAAAGATGCGAGGTGAATTGACCTTTCCAATGTAACGACAATGTATACGTAGGTTTCTTTAAGCACTGCCACATTTCCAATACCAAAGACCTTGTGATATTCAACTACAAAATCAAAATAACAAATCACTATATGATAATACTAGATTTCTCTTAAATTAAGTCATCTACAGATCCACCAAATATTTAAACCATATGAGATGTGTTTAAATTTTAACTTGTTTTGCAACCAAAAACACTAGAAATTGAAAATATTCAGGTCAACTCCAAGGACCCCAAATTGCCATTCTAGGGAGCCAGCCGCTATTTCCATGTTGAATAGGGAGAAGTTTGGGGGGGTTACCTCTTAAAGTCACCCCATTTCAGCTTTTTTGTAGAAAAGAATCCATTTCCCAATTACATCGCCTTAACATTATTAAAGACAATATCAGTGATTTGCTCAATCAGCAATCGAAAAAATCATCAAAATCAGATTTTTGCTGTACGTAACAAGTACAGGTATCCTAACTACCCCTGCAAATATAAGACCAGAAGCAACCTAATAAGGGACAGAATCAGAGATTTTAGTCATTACTGTCCGAACGGGACCACTTACTTAAAACACGTAATTGAATGGAGAAGCTTATCTGGGAACACTGCCGGTGTTCTTCATTCTTTTCTGTTAATTCTACACCTGTAAAAGGTAACTTACGAGAATTTCTACAAGACTTATCCTTCAATTTGGAGATATGCTGCAAATTTTCAAAATTTTTCAAATCACTGAAGTGTCTTTAAAGGTTCCTCCCTCTTGAACTATAACAAAAATTAATTTGCAGTCCTTGGACCGCTTAGTGTCACCTGCTGCCGTGGTTTGTGAATGATAGGCCTCATATGACCTTTGACCCTGCAACGTGACCGTTGCCTCATAAACAAATGGGGGTTTCCATGTAATCCATAAACCAAGTTCGGTTCCAATTGAATTACATTCCATCTGTCCCCTTTCCTTCCCCTGCAAAAATATTGATCACTGTGAGCATTGATAGTGGCCTCAGAGAGAGGCGTGTTCACTCTAAAGGGTGCCCACTTTCACAATACACGTACAATTAAAGTCCACTCTTATGCAGTCAATTGGACTGCCACAAATTACCCTTCTAACGTTTGGCAAAACACTCCTTGACACAATGCCCCCCCCCCTTGTACAATGTACATAAAGGTACACTGTGAGATTCAGAATTTTCAAAATGTATTTGTAAGTGTTTGAATTAAAAGTGCATTTCAATTGATCCCTAGCACCTTCATTTTTTGTCTAGTGTTCACTAGATATCATCAAGAAAACAATGGGTAGAGAGTGTGAACGTAAAGGCCAGGATGGGAGGGAAAAGGTTAATTCCAAAAGTTCAGTTGGAACAAAAAAAAATTCTGACGGCCATAATGAATGTTTATGAACTAATGTTCATATCACCCTGACCCATAGGCCACTTTTTTTTTTGTTTATTTCTGTCAGTTTACGGACAGAAATACAAAGTTTGTGAATGCCTTCTAGAGTAGATCAATATGCACATCCAGATTTGGCCACACATACTATAACTTAAAGCCAACAGTTCAGATTATATAAAATCTCACAATTTTTTTAAGGTAAGTCGGGGGGACCAGGTTGTGAAGCACAAATGATGCCCTTTACAGAACAGTACCTGAAATTAATGTCATTACAAAATTGTGGTTTTAAATTGGATTTATCCGGTTTGCTGTACTCACATTTTCAGTGGCATGCACATATCGGGGGACTTTGGGGCCACCCCACCGTTTTTTGTGAAGATGTAAAAATATTCTATTTTTTGGTCTCAGCCCCCCTGGGTTCATACTCCGTTTATGGAGGATTCTACAACACCCTGTTTCTTATGGATATTACAACCAGCCCCCCCCCCCCCCCAGAGAACCTACTTTGTAAAAACAAACAGAAAGTGATAGTAGGTAACCTCTTAAAACATATTTTTTATTATGATTTCTTTCAAGAGGAGACAATTCAATCACACACAATATGTTAATATGTAAGTACTCTACTGCTGAAACTAAAACTCAAAGGGGTATTTTGTGATCCCATAGCCTCAACTCTCTCCACTCAACTTAACCAATTAAGAAAAGCTCATTTTTTATCTCCCTTAACCACTGGCTATTAAAGTAAACATGTGTGCCTAATAGGTAATTAACATGGCCAGTTATCTACCGGGCAGAAATTTGTAATATTTTATTTAAATTCTATTTCCTTAAGGTGCATTTCATGATCCTAGCATCTTCTCATGTTTGTTAATAGTTCAATGTTTCTTCCAAACTTTCGGTTGATTTTGATGGTACGTTTTGATGTTATTAGCAAATCACACGGTGCCCCCCCATAGGCCACTGTTTTGTATTTTTGTTTTGGTTTATTGACAGACATAAAATACCAAATGTACGAATTCCTTTCCAGAGTAGATCAATTTGCACAAGATAAAAGACCATACTATATTCAGGCTAACGGTTCAGAAGACATAAGAATCTCAACTTTTTTAGGTAACAGGGTACGTGCTGTGGATCACGAAATACCCCTTTATAATATGGCGTCATCTTGAATTTCTCAAATGCCCAGGTGACACTTTGGTAGATAATTTCATTTGCTTGTTGTTTGTAGTTTCATTTTGTTGGTTTATGCTGTTTGTCATACATAGAAATATTTTCACCAAGGATTTGGTAATTAGCCATTGCAGTGGAATTTATACTCTTATGGTCAGTCATATCAATTCACCACAAAACTGATGGAGTTTTACACTTGACCCCCCCCCCCCCCCAGTTCAAATTAGCTCATATATGTGATGCGAATCTGGGAAAACCCGCCACATGTGGGAAATTTATAGTTTGATTTTTACTATCATTGCAGAGTTTGAGATATTAAGTTCCATAACTGTTTACTTCTTTCTGTTCTTCTTTGATACACCCATCAAAAAGTTAAGCCTATACCATCGACAAAAATAAGTACAATTAAGATATTTTAACCTATTTTCTTTTATTTTTTCAAACTGTCCTGTGGCGACATGTGCGGGTTTCCATATCACATCCATATTGTATTTGAAGTATTTTTGCTATCAAAAACAAGCTGCAATTTTAAGTTAAAAAGTGCCATCAGATGAACACTGTTTGGGGGGGAGGTTAAACATGTTTTTTTTTTTTTTTGTGCAAATTTGTGTCCAAATGGGACCCCAAAATTTAGAATAACCATATCTCAGTACCACTGCCTCAAATCTGTTAAAATGATGTTTTGATGGGTGGAAAAAATGAAAACAAATGACATCATATACTATACTCCATAAACCTAGAATTTACAAAGTAATCAATACCTCCCATCACATGTCCTCACAAGGAATGCCTGATATGTCGACTTATACGACCATTATTTTGTGTATCAGTGTAAGAGATTTGTTTTTGTCGTGCATCATGCGCTGTGTCCTTAATCGCGCGCGACTTCATGGATTTAGACCGCGCCTAAGCGCGTTTGGTAGTAAGGCGGGATAATGCTACGCAGCGCATCGATTATTTACCAAAAGAACAAAAAATTTTACTTTGTACTTCTAGGTTTACATGTCTAGTGTGGCAATACTTTGTATGCAGAAACCTTTCAAGCCCTATGTTCGATGACCTTTTGACTTCCTCCTTAAAATCTCCAGCAACCCTTTCCCATATAATGTTTTTAAATACTTTTGGGAATTGTGACCTCCTTTGAACCCTAGATACCGTTGAAACTCCAACGATCCTTTTGGGAAACAAACCTAATTTTTTAACTACAAATTATCTTAACCCTTTAAGTTGGATAAAGTTGACAGGTGGCACTTTAACAAACAAAGCAAATGGATCAGACATACTATGTTATGATAAACAGATAAACACACACTACTTGCCCTTTGGGAAAGCATGATTCGAGCAATTATCAGTTCTTTGCAGATTTTAGACTAATTTCCAGAGACTATATTTTGGTCTCAATTTCTCATTTTTTACAAGAATCCTCTGAACTATCATCCATCAACAACTTACCAATTTACCCCTTTTAAAAATTACTGGTTGTTTTTCCTCCAAATTTACTGTTTTTTTTTTTTCAAGGTATGTCGAAGCACAACAGGCTTATAAAATAGTCAATAAAGCAATATCAATTAAACATCAGAATTTTACTTCACGAACCATCCTAAGGCTAAATGACCCTCATCTATATTCATTTCTGCAGAGGCAGCCCTCACTACAATACCACAATGCAAACATCAAATAGCCCTTGCTGGTAATTAATGCAACAAGATAGATTCCAACACATAACTCTGTTCAATTTTGTGGCCAAAAGTAGATTTTGTTTGATCATCTGCATTAGATTTCCTGCAAAAACACTATTTTCCTTCACCACAAATTTGCAATCCATAAGCAAAAAAAATTGTTTGATTGTCCGTAAGATGACTTTTTAGCGTTGGGTCAGTCGGTCAGAGTCGTCAAACCACTTTTTTTTTTTTCTTTTTTTTTTTTGATGTCAATAGCAAACTGTATTGAAACATGTTTGTTTGTATTATAAGTTAATCAAACACTAAAAAACAAGTTGTGATTCTCCTTGGTTGGAAAGAAACATACAAGCAAAATAAGGCCACCATACCTCACAACAAAATCAAATACATGTGAACACAGACATTAACATAAAAATTGAAATATCAATGTTTTGATTCTTACCAAAAATGCATCTTGTACATTATGAACCCCAACTAACATGCTAAGAAACTGTTAAACATCATCTTTTTTACATTTCAAAAAAGATTAATTGAAAAAAAACTTTTTAGGAATTTTTCAAAATTAGGGTCTGGGATCATCATACCTGCACCCCATCTATGGCCCACGGTTGTTATTGAATGCACGAAACACGTCCCCTAAAAAGACCGGCCCGAGTCATTACCCCTGCCTTGCCACGGATCCAATTATACACCTCGCCTACCTTGTTACGCAGCAGAGGAAACGTGATTATTGCACAGGCCTGCCGGGAGGCAACAGAGCACCCCTGGATTAAAGCGAATCTCTTTGAGGTGTTACAACAAATTGTTTCTAGATTATAAATAGACTTAAGTAGAGTTGTACTACGGCAACAATCAAAACATCAGTTTTATCGAATCCCTTACTCACTTTCATATTACCAGGGTAAACCTGCAGCCACTCAGTGGAATTATTACCTTGTTAGAGCGAAATCATTGATTTAGCTTGGAGAAACCCAAATATGTACGGAATAATTACATAGCTAAGAGATATCCACATGAATAGTCACCAAATAGTTGTACAGTATTTGTTCGAGAAAATTGCATGCATTAATTCCTTTTGGGATACCGGGAGTCTATTTGTTCATCAGTGGGTTATCAAAGCACACTTAAAGCAATATTTAGCACTTTTTGAAGATTTTTGAAATTTGCACAGTTACTTTGGTATTGTCTAGGAAACTATACCGCGAACGAGAATGCTAAAAAATGCGTATTTTTTATCACAAAATAGCGATTCTTGTAACTAGAATTGGGATCCCAGATTGGACTTAACGGCATAGCTGAAATGCTACGGTGAATGTCCGTCATGATGAATCTTGCCCCCTCGAGAAGATAACCTCTAACTTGGCTTGCCTGAACTATTACACCACTAATGGATGAGCTTAGACACCTACATGGCACTATTTATCCCGGCTATTTCACATTGGAAGGCCGTTTCCAGCAGCCGTGGTATTATTATCGGGGATCCCCGATAATAATTTATTCTAGTACAAAATTCCTTCTTTCGTGACACATAGACATTTTCGAGCTTAAAACATTCACAGGTTATTTTACTAGCCAGTTAACAAATGCAGTCGTGTAAAATCTCCAATTTTGAAAATTGGGGGGCGGTCTCTCAAAAACATGTGCTAATATTGCTTTAAAATTGGGTAAAACTTGTTTTCATTTCATGGCAAAAGGTGATTCTTTTATTTTTTCCATTTTATTATCCCAGTTCAAAAAGGATTAGTATCTACAATGTAAGACTTTTGACTCATTCACTTTTTGTCCACACTATATTTGGTCTCATTCATCATTTCAAAACAAAAAAATTATTTATGCTTAGATCCATTCTCATAGGATTCGGAAAACTTGTAAATAATGGCTATTTTCATCAATGCATGAAAAAGATATGAATTCTACTGAACAGCTTTCCTAAAAAAAATTATGTGTTGCAGTATTTGTTCCCGTACGGACATAATGACTAAAATAACTATTTTGTCCTTATTAGGTTGATTTTTGTCTTATCACTTGTAGGGTATGTTGCCTTGTTAGGATACCAACTTGTTACAGACATGTTCAAAAATCTTATATTTGTTGATTTTTCCCTTATTGATAAAAAAAACTTGAGTGCCTTTAATGGTCCGAGCCGTACCGCCAACTTTGCAGGTTTCCCAAACATGGACTGATGCAGGCTGTGAAAGGGTAATAAAGGCAAGTCCCTAACATTCTACTACCACTCACAGTTAACGTTTTAAGGTAGGTTTATCCGTCTTACGTGTCCCTGGACAGATGTTGTTGAAATTGGTTTGAAATTGGGTAGGTGACAGAAACAAACATGCCAGTTTTCTTCATTTTTTTTTCCCCAAACATGCATTTTTGAAATATTTCCAATTTTATGGTTTCAATTTCCAATAGACTTGTCCAGGGACTGATTGTGGGAACAGTGCACATTGAAAAAAATTGCTGAAAAAACCTCTCTTTTTGTATACTTGTTGCAAGATACACCTATACGCATTGGTTTTAACTTTTAGAATATTTCAAAGAATTAATTGTGATAACGAATTTTTATTTTTGTGTGGAAAATCCCAAATATATTAATAGTAGTGCATAGATAATTTAGTACTTATCAATAATTGCTTGATTTTTTCCCTAACACACTAGAATGGCAATCTTAATATAATTTTCCTATATAGCAACACAACCTGCCACACTTTAGATCTTATCAAATAATGTATCATATGAAGAGAATCAAATTTAAAAGTTGCGGTGTTAGCTTTTGATGTGAAAGTGTTGTCTTTTTCTATTTTAAGTTGTAATTTTTATTTTTCTCACCAATAAAAATTAAAAATTAGTTTATTAAAAGCAAATTGAACACTTAAACAAAATCAACCAACAGAATTTAAATATATTTGGTTAAAAAACTTCCTAAAGTCTGGATACCACAGAGGGCCTTTCCTCTTGGGCTAGAATAATATTATTCAAAATTTAAGGAAATTAAAAAATTATAAGAAAACATACAAATGAAATCTAGCCACTTAAAATTTGGAGAAGGTGTGTGCAGTGAAGTTATTCTCCTAATGATCCAATTTTTTGAATCCATGGGTTGATATCCCATTTCATAAAGTGATTTTTGCGGGGCTAATACCTAATCCTACCTTAAAAGTTTCATGAATTGTAAAATGCAGAATAGAGTTGTAAACAAATTAACCATATCGCCAATTAATGCCCATGTGCCTTACAATGTTAGGTGTCTGCTATCAAGTTTCTGAATTTCAATCCAGATTTTCTCCTGTATTTTTTTTTCGCTTACAGAAGTGTCGTACCGACCGGGGGGCAGTTGCCCCCTCTGGCTCAAAAAAGCAGGGACGATATTGGCCAAAATGTGCATTTTTATCCCTCTTTTTCAAGGAATTTCAACCAATTTCAGCCCAACTTTGGCAAAATTAAAGTAACCTCGGCAATTTTTCGTGCGCTAGCCGCTTTTGTCATTTCAGACTTAATTGGAGCAAATTTACCGTGCGATTACTATTTTTTGCGCCCCTGGAAATCCCTTAAAAATTTTGCCTTGCCCCACTTCTGGGCAACTGCCGCCTCGGACGCCACCTGCCTTACAGAAGGGACATGCTAAAGAATTGACGACAAATTGACAAAATGTGCAAATACATCATCAATATATTTACCTTAAAAGCAGCCTAATGTGAAAAAAGTTTGATTTACGAGAAATTAGTAGTGATCCAAAAGGAATGCCCTTGGCATTTCTTAGAATGAATGCAGTGGTTCCTGTAACATTGTATGGTTTGGTTTTAGTTCAAACGCATCTTGAGGGAAATGCAATATTCCAAATGTTTTAAAAACCTGAAAGAGCTATTTTTTTAAAATTACCACTCACGTACAAAGAACTGGTGTTCCTTAGATAACTTGACATTCATAACATTAGCTATGTATACATGACACACAATGCAATACAAATAGATTCCCAGGTGTTTTGGTAGACCTATCATATAAGCACAACCCTCTCCATGTGAAGTGCCAACAGAAGACAGGAAATATGCTTCCTGAATTACCAGGATGTCAATTTCCCCCGTCATTTCACAGTGCTTCTTTAGAACTTTGTCAATTGTTAGCACTTTTTAACCACTATAGCAGAAAATACACGTAAATGGAGACATTACAGGAAATTATACGTTTATTCAGCCCATTTTTGAGACAAGAGCTGCAGATGGCTTCTAGAATCAGCCATGACATTTTCTTCATTATTTTTTTTTCCAGAAAAGTTAATAGGTTACATTGGAATAGGTTTTTAAGTTACAAGTCTTGGTGGGCCCAAGGTACTGATGAGCAGCCCATCATTTCATCGTTTCTACTGACGTTTTTGTAATGTCCAAGGATTTACTCTACATATCAAAAATGTAGACGGTAAATCCCAAGCGTGACTAAAACTAGTTTCCTGCCACATATCAACTCTTGTTTTTTTATGCTGCACAAACTATGGCAACCCGTTCACTCATGTTTTACGTTGCATGAACTATATGCACTAACTACGAGACCCATTCAATTCTCTGAACCATGGAAGTTATTTTTCCAAATACCTTCATTTGTGCGCAATCTGCAGGTGTTATGCCATGGAGTTATTAAATAATAACTCACGTTTTACTTTCAACTCCCCCACAAAAACGGCCCAGGGAAAATAACAATAACACTCCACTCAAACTCATGAGATGAGACTAGAAAATGCACTCAGTCCAAAAAGATGCAAGGACATCATTGTAACAAACACAAATATGGGCACAAAATCGCCTGGCCAGGCCAGTGACAACATCACATGGCTTGCATCCCTGGTCATGGACATGGGACTCGGGCACCGGGGGCCCTGGTTAAAATTCCACCAAGATGTCCAATCTTCTTTATAGCTTCTATCCCTTTACCTAACCCCCGTCCCGCACCCCTCCTGGGAGAAGAACAAAAAGTGTCAACGTTTCATCCCCTTTAACTTATCTCCTTAGCATAAATACCCTCAGAAATCAAGTGAGACAAGAAAAAATAAAGCTGAACTCTTTCAAATGGGTATCTGTTTGAAGATAAGCATGGCTTGGTGTACATTGTAAAATCAGGGTTTTTAGTTTTTAAGACATCAACAATAGACAATTGGTGAAATTAAAGGTGCATTTTTTGCAAAATTCCAAGTTAACAAGTATAATCACCATGAAGTTCGGCTGAAGAACTCACACAGTACCTTTATACAGTATTACCAAAGTTGAAGAAAGGAGAACTTTAAATTTCCAGATTTTTTTTATAAATTAACATTTTGAAGTTTATGATAAAATTTTAATTTGCAAGATCAAAAATTGTACTACTTTTCCTAAATCCTCTTAGTTTGTGAAACTTTTCCATACGTACAATAGTAGTAGAGGCATCACATGCCAAGAACCGTTCCAGACATCCCACCAGGTGCCAGTACAAGGTCTGTACCATTGGAATCATATCCACAGTTAGGTTTAGTTTACTCTCTTTTTCACGGCATTTGTCTTTAGGGTGGATTTAAATCAATATTGCTCAAGGGTTTATTTGAGATGTTTTGGTTGTCTATGATCAGAAACAATCCACGGGATATATAAATGAGAGAGAGAGAGAGAGAGAGAAATACAACCTAGATGGATGATTTCATGCTAGGCAAACACTCCATGCCTTGCTAAAAGGTTTGATGAGGCCTTGAACAGGTATTCCCAGATGGATTACATTTTAACCTGACATTGACGGTTTGTATAGTGGAGTCAAGGGTTTACCAAATCTTGTACTGTTTCATTTCAATTACACTCGTTTGTTGTTGAGACACAGAAAATTTTTGAAGGACTTGCAGGGCTTTTTATAATTGTGAGGCACTTTTACCAATTATAATATTACTTGAAAACTCCTAATAAGTCAAACAAATATTGGGGTATTTTGTATGTATCATCTACAAACCTGCTGCTGCGGCTATACTATACTACTACTACTACTTACTCGACTTCTGAGTACCCGTTTTATCTACTCCCAAACCAGAAACACACTTAATTTCTGCAAGGGCACTCATTATATAGTGAATCCTATATGGGATATAATTTTAAGTCTACTCTGTGGAATACAGCCCAAAAGAGGCAACAAACCGGCAAGACCTGCACAGGAAGCTACTACTCTTAAAACATCATGGTCTCTATTTGTATTCATTTTGATAATGCAATTTTTAAGGCTTTTTCAGGTGGAACGGGAACCGGTCCTTAGTAACTTACTGAAGGAGCTCCATTGCTACCAATGAACCAAAGGAAGAGTCTCTAAACTCTTGCTATAACGTCTATAAGTGCTATCAACAACCTCGCCCCACACTATCTCTCTGCCTTGCTTCAACTACAGAACACTGGTTCTGCTGAATGCAGACCGCAACTGCGCTCCTCCACCGATCGGACCCAGCTTGTTGTTTATAGATCACACAAGAAAGCTGGGGAACGAATTTACATTGCTGCGGCTCTTCTTTGGAATGAACATCTGATAAAATTGCGGAAGCGCCGTCACGGTCTGTGTTCAAGCGACAACTGAAAAACTCATTGTTTCCTTGAGCATGTTAGCTAATTGTTCTGGTGTTAAGCGCTCCGTTCTTTGTGGGTGCATAAAATACTTATGTATTATTATTATTATAAAATACACTGCACACTGCCAAAGACTACTTCTTGGCAATATCCAACGTATTAACTTTCTCAACTGTGTTAGGTTACATCCTCAAAATAGGACTCACGATAAGGATTAGACTACAGTGCCATTCCAAACTTTTATTTTTTTATTTCAAAAGATGTAGTACTTTAATTTTTTAAATAATGTTTTAAATGTACACTAACATTAATTAACTAAGGAGGCAAATACGCAAAGAAATAAAGCAAAATCAGTCAAAACAATCTGTATCCTTGAGATTTTTCATGAAAATAGGAATACTAATGGGATGACTGGGATCACTGATGAAATGTGTTAAGCAGTAGCCGAGCGAGTAGCAAGCTTCAAATTAAGGGCAAAGATGGAAAATACCGTATCACCTGCCATGGGATTTGAAAACAGTGAGAAATCCACCAGCAGTAAAATGGAGATGATAGGCTTACAGACAGACTGAAGAGAACACATTGAGAAGAGAAGTTAAAGGCACTATTAGTGATTGCTAAATCTTAAAAATTGAAAATACATCAAAAATTATTATTCTTGCATGTTTGTAACAGATTTAGGTATCCTAACATACCCTGAAGCAGCCTAAAAAAAAAAAAAAATAAGGATAATCAGACCTTTAGTCATTACTGTGGGCCCTGTACTGTGCCTACAGACACTTACTGCAACAGTCATGAATGGAGATAATAGCTTTGCGCACTGCTGTTTTCTTCCTTTTCTGTCCTTTTATAGTTGCAAAAAATAAACTTATTAGGCATTCCATAATTTATCTTTACTTTTTAAGCATTCCTGCACATTTCAAATATTCCTAATCACTGATAGGGTATTTAAAGAGAGGACAAGAGAGGTTCTTTTGGCATAATCCCATGCAACAATTACTCCAAGAAGTCAAGAAAAACTACCCCACGTATTCCTGCAATGGCAGACTTTTAAGGTCACGACAAGTTTTGAATCTCATTTGACATTAATGAGATGACAAATACATTGTTCCCCGGAACTCTTGTGTTGCATGCCATTGCGGTTTGCCAACGGGAGTCACAGTTTTGTGATGATGAAGTTCACATAGGGGTCTCA
This sequence comes from Ophioderma brevispina, assembly GCA_023653785.1. NCBI lineage: Eukaryota > Metazoa > Echinodermata > Ophiuroidea > Amphilepidida > Ophiodermatidae > Ophioderma > Ophioderma brevispina. Next base: position 17,442 of record JAMKCH010026551.1, read on the forward strand.
GAGGTGCACTTTGTTTTTCACCACATGAGCCTTTGGCCAGTGGTTCTCTGTACCAAGTATGAAGTTCATCAGTCAATGGGTAAGTGAGAAATGAGCACTTGTTACCTTTGTTTACGGCCCACAGCAAAAACACGCTCTCCCTATTGCTACCTGCTTAAAGCAGGTGACCTGTAAAGCAGGCAACACAAAGTGATAGAAAATCATAAAATAGTATAATTTTATTTTAATAAAACAGACAACACCACCACAACTGGAACTCCATTTTTAACCGTGAAATTCTCAAGCACTGCCATCTTAAAGGTGCAATGAAGATTTCAAACAACGGTTTGCCCAAAATTGTGAAAATTCGATTTTGGCACTGGTGTAAAAGCTATCTATCAAAAATATCCCCATCTGAAAGGATTAAGCTGAGAAATGTTTCTTTTCGTACAAAAATTGTTAAATTTCTATTACTATAGGGAAAGCCCCAAATACGGGGAAATTCAGCCCAATTTTCTAATGAAATATAAGCAAGGCAATACAAAATCCACCTGTGATTTTTTTCATTCAAGACACGATCTGCGCGATTTTGGCATTGGGGATTTCCAAACGGCATTCATTTTGGGGGAATTCCTACGTGTATTTTATACGGCCAAAGCCCTCGGGTCCCAGTTATATTGCAAAATTCAACTTTTAAGCCTCCGTTTCAATACATCTTAGTAAATCATGATAATTTAGGAAAAAAAATTATTGCTTCAAAATCCGCCGGGGTTAGTGGATACCCCGATCGCCCAAAATTAGTGTAATTTCCAATAACGGTCATTTAGCTTTTAATATTCGTGACCAGGCCTAGCTTTAACGTCAAGTCTGTGTGTGACCGTTCAATATGCGTTAAGAGCGCCCTCCCACCATTAAGTCTTTGAATAGGACTAGCACTCGGGTTACATCGGAGTTGCTGCTGTTCTGGTGCTGTTAGGTTGGCATGTCTACCCCCCCTGAATTAAACCAGGTATTTCTTGAGCAAGTTCCCGGAACCACCGTAGGTGGCGTAGCTCACGACTAGGGCCATTTGGCGGAACTCTATCCAATAAATTTCGTTAGTTGAAATACCCGGTGCGAGTAACGGTGGTAATGACCTACAAACGCCCCAGATACCTGTGATGTAGCCAACATTTTAAAATTGTATCGCAGGAACACCTTAGAATGGTTTCAACAGGGTTGGAAACGCTTGAGAAAACACATACGAAACAGCATACATCTGAGCAACAAAAAAGTGAATTTTTGATTTTATTTTTAAATGCCCCGTGACGTCAACGATAAGGCATCAGAGGGGGAAGGTTTGATGAGCATCGGGGGGGGGGGGGGTGGGGGGGGGGGGGGGAGGGGACATGGGGGGGGGGCACATTTTGGGGGGGGGACAAATGATCAAATGATTGAGCCGTCATCGGAAAGGCATTCAGATGCTCGGGAGGAAACGTCAACCAACAATCTTTTCTCTTCAAATTGATACCCACAAATTTGACCCGATTTGGAAGTAATTGTTTAGATTTTTTACAATCGAATCATTATTCGCTATGCAAAAGTGTAAATTAGAAATTGTTTTGGATTTGTTTAATTAGGTAAGGGTTTAAACCATTATATTTTCAAAATGAAACAACATAAATCTCGCGTGGCGGAAGTCGGTAAGAGTTCTCGCCCCGTGAACATGCAATTCCAGGTTAGAATCACAGGGGCGTGTATGATTTTTTTTCCTTCCTCTGTCATATTCCTTAATTAATAGTTTAGCCACTAATGGTATTCAAAGTACTAAATTAGATTTATTTCATTTTTTTCGCGAAAAAATATGTGTTATAGGCTGGATCGGACCGTATCAAGAAGGGTATACACTCCAAAATCGTACAAGACTGGGAAAGTATTGTGATACAGAGGTATAAAGGGGGTGAAAAGTAGCAGAACGAGCTTATGTGAAAAGGCTGCCCGGGGAAAGCTGGCGATACACTAGCAAATATTATCATGATGAGGTGTGATGAAACAACATCCCGCAAAATCAGAGGTGAGAGGATGAATTCCCGGATGGGTAATGATACTCTCACCACCAGAAGAAATCCTTAATCAACAAACAATCATTCTCCAAGCACAGGAGCATAACACATAAATTAATATGTGAAACATCAAACAGTTCAAAGACAAGTACCAGTACATTGAAATCCCTTCAGCATGCCTTCAAACAAACAAACCCAGGGGGAATTTGGAATTTTAATTATTTGATGAGATATCCATTGCATTTAGGATTGGCACATTTGTCTACCCATCATGACCCCATGAAGGCGCGTAGCCCAGCCCGATGGGTTCCGAGGGGGGAATTTCCCGGTAGGTGTGACAACCAAGTCCCGATCACAAGCAAAACTTTTCCAGTCGCAACGGGCAAAAGAATCCGAAAAGGGGCTGATTAACATGAATATCCGGGTTTATTTCCCGATTTCCCGAATCCAAATTTTTTCAGAGAGGGGCACTCTGCCCCCCTTTGCCCCCACCTGGCTACGACACGGCTCCCATGCCGGCCCCCGGGGGATCGCCCACATCTATAAAATGTACCAGCTTGGCCCCCTTCATCTGGCCAGACGCAACAAATGGCATCTAGGCCTATCTCTATTCCGAAAACTCTGGGTTGTAGGCGTGGTGAAGTCTGATCCCGTGCAACCTCTGTACTACCAACTTCTGTGGGGGGGGAATCATTGTGATAAGCATGATGTTGCATTCATCAACATATTTCTTGTTTAAAATTTTCACAGAGCAACTTCATAAATTAGTACACAGCATTACTTGCTATAGGGCACTACTTGCTACTTCAGTATAGGTCACTACTTCAGTAGACGGCATTATTGCCTTTCTTCAGTAGACGGCATTGCTTTCTATCGTGAGTAGAGGCATTACTTACCATACTTCATTGGCTGGCATTACTTGCTCAGTAGCAGCATCTTGCTATCTTCAATAGCACATTACTTGCTATCGCTTCCAGTAGACAGCATACTTGCTATCTTCAGTATACTCATTACTTGATCTCTCACCAGACGCATTACTTGCTATCTCATAATCTGCATTCGTGCTATCTTCGGTAGACAGCATTACTGCTATCTTCCAAATAGACGCATACTTTATCTTCATTAGAATGAATTATACTGGGCTATCTTCAGTAGAAAGAATTACTTGGCTATCTCAGTAGAAAGACCTTACTTGCTATCTCAGTAGACATATTACTTGCTATCTTCAGTAGAGAGCATTACTGCTATTTCAGTAGACGGCATTACTTGCTATCGTCAGGAACAACATTACTTCTATTTTCAGCAGACACATCCATTGCTATCTTCAATATACGAGGGGGGGGCATTTACTGCTATCTTCAATAGACGGCATTACTTGCTATCTTTAGTCGAAAAACTTACTTGCTATCTCAATAGCACAATAACTTGCTATCTTCAGTAGACGCGTACTGTGATAGCTTTTCAGTAGACAATATTACCTTGCTATCTCAGTAAATGAATATGCTATCTTCAGTAGAAAGAATTAACTTGCTATCTTCAGTAGACAGCAATTACTTGCTATCTTCCACCAGTAAAGAGCATACTTGCTATCTTCAGTATACGGCATATTGCTATCTTCAGTAGACAACATACTTGCTATTTTAGGCAGAACAGCATCAACTTGCTATCTTCAATAGACGCATGACTTGCTATCTTCAGTAGACAGCATACGTGCTATCTTTAGTAGAAAGAATTACTTGCTATCTTCCAATAGGACAGCATTGCTTTCTATCTGTCATAGACAGCATTACTTAATATCATTCAGTAGACAATATTACTTTCTATCTTCAGCAAATGAATTACTTGGCTAGCGTCAGTAAGAAATTACTTGCTATCTTCAGTATACGCATACTTGCATCTTCAGTAAGAGCATTACTTCTATCTTCATTAGACGGCATTACTTGCTATCTTCAGTAGACACCATTACTTGCTATTTTAGGCAGACAGCATCACTCTATCTCAATGGACCATTACTTGCTATCTTTCCAATACGGCCTTACTTGCTATCTTTGTAGAAAATAATTACTTGCTACCTTCAGTAGACGGCATTACTTTATATCTTCAGAGATAATATTACTTGCTATTTTCAGTAGACTGCATTAACTTGCTATTTTCATTAGACGCATTACTTGCTATCTTCACTAGACCGCATTACTTGCTACTTCAGTAACAACATTACTTGCTAATTTTCAGCATACAGCATCACTTGCTATCTTCAATATACTGCATTACTTGCTATCTTCATAGACGGCATTACTTGCTATCTTGTAGTAGAAATAATTACTTGCTATCTTCATAGACGGCATTACTTGATATCTTCAGTAGACAACATTACTTGCTATTTTCCGTAAGACTGCATTACTTGCTATCTCATAGACGGCATTACTTCTATCTTTATAGAAATAATTACTTGCTCTCTTCAGTTAGAACAACATTACTGCTATCTCAGTAGACAACATTACTTGCTATCTTCCATAGACGGCATTACTTGCTATCTTCAATAGACGGCATTACTTGCTATCTTCAAATAGACGGCATTACTTACTTGCTAATCCATTTACATGAACACATTAGTAATTTTTCCGTTCTGCACCCCTGTCACATTGATGACAAGACGACAGCCAAGATTTTACGCGCTAAACACAAACATGCAATTCTAAGCCACACCATAAATATTTTGTTGAAACCAGCATTTATTCAGTCATGGTATCAGCTGGAAATGGAACAGTTTTTTAAAATTAACCTCCCTATTTTTTAAATCATATATTTTTTTAGATCCTCCTTCTGTCTGTGATTGCAAAGCACCATTTAATTATGCCAAAGGTGTAACGAGAAACAAAAAAGAACTCATTGACGTCAACTAGAAAAGTCTGTAATCCTCACATACCATATGAACTGGTCATTGTTTCCCTTTATTTAGGCCTGAAAAGTAACATTTTGTTGTAAATCACATGTTTAATTACACCTGAAATGATACCCCTATCAGATTAGAGCATATAACTGCTATCTTTCAGTATATGGCATTTTACTTAGGATCTTTAGAGTCGATGGCATTAGTCAGACTGAACTGCTGCTTGCTACCACCTTCAGTAGATGGCATTATTTCTTGGCTCATAGTACGCAGTTTCTTGATATCCGATACAAAAGCATTACTTGCTATTTCCAGTGGACGCATTAACACTACCTCCCTACCTCCTCGTGGGGCCTTAATGGCCCCAGCCATTACTCGTCCACCCGCCTGCCTGTTATGCCCCTATGTGGAATTAAGCTGTTAATCTGAGAATTTCAGAATTTTTCTATGAGCATAAGACGATGTTTGTTTCAACACCTTTTTAAAGTTCCACAATTTACAAAAAGCAACTAGACCCACAGTTGTGTGCCAAGACATGGGTATATTCGCATGTTGCATGCAGAAACCGTTGAACTCTGGGGGTCGGGAATCCAAAACGCACATCAGAGCCCTAGGGCTATAATATAAGCCCACCAACTTTTGGCTCTGAAGCGCTCTGTTTTTCTGGTTCTTGAGTTATGGGTGGCCCCCTACATTTTACCTTTTGGTTGGCACCCCTGTAGCCCTGAAACTTTGACCTCTGGGATCGAGATAACCAAAATGCACATCAGGGGTCCAGGCTATCATCCTGTAAATTTGGCTTCTGATGCTGGGCGTGGTTCTTGAAAGTTAATAGGTGGCCCTCTACATTTTAACGTTGAGCCCCTTGTAGATCCTTGACTTTGACTTGACCTCTGGTATCGAGATACCCAAAAGGCACATCAGGGGTCCAAGGGCTATCCAGCCTGTAAAATTTGGGCTCCGAGGCTACTATGGTTCTTGTGTTATAGGTGGGCCCTCCTAAATTTTAACGTTTTTTGGCCCCTGTAATCCTGAACTTTGACCTCTGGGATCGAGATACCCAAAAGCAACATCAGGGGTCCAAGGGCAATCAGCCTGTAAAATTTGGGCTCTTGAGGCTGCTGTGGTTCTTATGTTATAGGTGGTCCCCCCTAGATTTTAACATTTGGGGCCCCCTGTAGCCCTTGACCTTTGACCTCTGGGGTCGAGATACCCAAAGGCACACCAGGGGTCCAAGGGGCCTATATCCTACCAGTTAGGCCCCGAGGCTGCTAGGGTTCTTGAGTTATGGTGTCCGTTGTAAGCGTCTAGAGAAGGAGAAGAAGGATGAACCAACAGCACCACAATAATTCGCATGTTTTATCCATGCAAATATCATACATATAGTCCACAGGCCATTTTACTCCCCCCCCCCTAAAAAAAACAGGATGAAGTACAACAATGATTTTTGCATATTCCTTAAAAGCATAGAAACAACCATATCCGTGTTGCCCACAAACAGCCCATTTTAAAATGGTCCTTTAATCTGCAGTAACCTGATATGATTTTAGCAAAGACAATGATTTTTTTTTCCGTTCTGATTGATGAATTGATCCAGTAGCGTGCACCAGATCTTTTGAGATGAGGGGCACAAGGATAATTTTTCCCCCGATGGACATAACTAAATGTTTAGCATAGAGCAAGTGCTACCTAAATGTACAGCTTTTTAATAATAACATGATCTTCATGAATGTATCCTTTCCACCTGAGTGGCAACCAGCACTAGGAGGCAGTGGCGGATTTAAGATTCGGCAGTGTCAGCAGCTGCTGACAAGGAGGGCCCTCCTAAGATATTGCTCTCAGGGTCCCCTCTGACCACACCTTAGTGCACTAAAGTGCGATATGCATTGCTTCTTTACGCTAAAGGGGGTGGGGCCTCACCTTAAGCTGTGACATGGCCCTATTCCTTAAATCGCCACTGCTGGGGAGGGGGGATCATTGCCCTCTCCCCCCCCCCCCCCCCCCAACGTCACTGACCACCCTCGACAGATGCACATTGAAACTGTGAGAGAAAAACTATACTCTGTCATGGTCTGAAGTATTAAAGTGAGAAGCGAGGGTATTCCCCAGTGCAGCCTTCAATTGCGTAGTGCATCTTTGTGCTTGCTATGGTGCCGGGCTGAAAAAGTCCTGGGTACAAGTACAATATGTGTCTGTGCACACAATGGTCTCGTAAATTATTTAGTTCATCAAGAGCAATTTTAGTCATTTAATTGGAAAACCCACATGAATGAGAAGAAGTTTCAAGAAGAAGTTTACCTTGGTACGCCATACAAAATTTCTGACATTGATGTTTCAGCTTCAGTGAGAGGTCAGGAATCTACCTGACCTCAGGTGCCGGCATGCCATTTATTTTGTCAACAAGTAAAATCACTGAGTATCATTACTGACCCCTGATAATTTTTGTTTATATATTTTAACCTTATTTGCTCTTATTTAATTCAATGTCATCTTGTTTCAACACTGTCTGGTAAGTACGATGTGTTATACCAGCGGACATTTTCGTAATGGTAAGATGATGAAAAGAGAATGTTAAAACATGTCAACAAGACTTGCGTGTATCTCACTTAAACTTAAAGTGACAGGAGATTTTTTTGAGGATACAAATATCTCTCAAATTGCACTAGATTGGTTGTAGACCAGCTACTGAGAATGTTTCGAAAGTGTATTGGACAGGCAAGTACAAAAAAAACCGCAAATCTTGTTTTGAACTTACCTGCTATCATAATCATCCCTATAGAAAACCATGCACTGAATTTCTGTTGTGCATGACAGAAATTACTAAATCATCATCTTATTACATAGAGACGGCATATTCAGCTTATTCACTTCAGATGTGATCTAATACACTGGTAATCATTCCAAATATGCAAAAAAAAACAGGGTTAAAAAAAATTGAGGGCGCTTCTTTCTGGAAATGCCCTCATGTCTCTTTAAGTTATTCAATTACCTTTTTTCTGTGTTATATGGGTTATATCCCAGCAACACAGATTCGATCCGTCAATGATAGGCTCCGGATAATATTTCGCAGTGGTGGCGCTCTCTCACCTGCAGTTTCAAATTCCCATTTTTCGCGGGCCCGAAACATGTCTGCCATTATGAAGTCCCGGTCACTCCCAGATGACATACCTGATGACCTGCCTCGCAATGCCACAGGCTCAGGTCATGCAGGTAAACTGCTTAAATTTTAATATTTCCAGATTAATAGCAGGATTTTCATAAGGCACTGCATTATTGGTAGTGTTTTTTCCTTCCTAACCATATAATTTTTTTAAAGATTCAGATCCGTAAAGGTGGAAAAAACATTCAACATTTCGGCCATGTGGAAAGTTGGCACACTCGGTACACAATTTTCAAAGGTTCAGAATCGCATTGCGCTTACGTATTGACCCAGCCAAGCTCGATTACATCATGGGTAATGTTGACCACAAATAGGACCGAAGCAGTACCGAAGTTTATCGAACATCTTACGTCACAATGAGCGTGGTCAATTTGTATCACCTCTAATAACAGATAAGAATTATTTCTTATTCTGCATAGAGTTGATCCCTTTTTTTGCCCGGGTGTACCGGGCGTATGCCGGGACTTGTTCATGGAGTTCACTTATGTCGAAAAAAGCCTGGATTTTGGGTTGGGACAAACAGAAGCGCAAGTTTCTACAAAAACGTATAAACGGCATTCGAGTACCCCTCTTCCGAAAAGCTGACCTCTATAAACCTGGAAATGAATCGCACTTGTCGGGTCTGATGCATTTTGATGCTTTTGTTTTGCCCGGCTAGCAGGGGTCGGGACTTGGCCGGGGTTTGACATAAATATGTTGCCCCGCAGGGCCGGGACTTCGCCGGGACATAACCAGGGAGTTTTAACATTTTCAAAAAACACACCTTGGTGCAGAGGGTCCCAGCCATCCCCGGGTACCTACAACAAGATCGAATCGGTAGTGGGTTTACAACCAATAACACCGAGGAAGGTGTATTGAAAACCCAACGGTAACATTCTCATTTACCAGTGTGGAAACAGATGTCATTGTTTACATGCCTCAGTTTCCTAAAGAAATAAAATGAGTCCAACTTACCAAGAATCACAATTAGAAATGCTACCAATGAATCCAAATGGCATCCTTAGAACATTTTTTGAATGCCAATATCATGAAATTCAAAGAGAAATTGGGGAAATGGCACACAGTTAGACGTTCCTGTGTTATTGTTGACATGAGAACAAAGGAAGATTTAACTGGAGCTTTCTCACCCCAATCAATATTGGGATAACTTTTGAATGTAGGTTAGTCAATAATGATTATATAAGGTCTGCAGTACAAATGGTGGTATTGGCATGCAAGGTTGCACATACACGTTACATTATTGCATAGGCCATGGCATGAAACATGGTTGAGCTGTGTTTGTAAACAGTTTTAACTCCCTTAACACAATCTAGTGAGTAGGGTAGTTGGGGGGGAGTAGTTGTCGATCAAGCCCTTTAAAAAGCCGATATTTCTGACGGGAACAGGACAACTTATGGGCTCCTCCAAATTCCTTTTTAGAAAAAGTACTTACAGTTTCCCTAAACATCTCCATCGACAGTAGTAAAGCCAATGTAGCAATTCTATGAATAGTAACTATGTCGAATTGCTAGGGTAACCTACCGAAAATGCCAATGAAATACTACCAGGGTACTGAACACGCTGCAGGCTCACGTTGATCAATGGTCACTGCTGCTTTCGTTTACCATCCGGGATTACGCTGTCAAAACTTGCATTTGGAAGTTGCGCAGATGCCAATCTTTACTGATTGTTGCTATCCGGCCCATTGGCACAGCGAAGTGGCGATACCCAGGCGCGCCTGAAAATACAAGTTTTTTTTTCAAAACAAATTTGGAAAAAATAAGGTACACATCTTTCTAACTTCTTTGAAGTCTTAACGTAACACTCGATTACTGAAAATCTTTTACTGATAAAATTCACCACTGCGGCTCCGTGTACAGAATTATTACATCTGAGCTATACTGCTAAACCTGTGATGTCCCATTGCTTATTAGCAAAGTGAGTTGCTTGGTGACCGTTTCATGCTTCTGTCCCTTGTAGTCTGCAATATTCGAAATCACCTAAGCTCCAAACGGAGCATGTTGGAACGAACGTTCATGCACACGGCTCGGCGGCCTGACGCAGCCGATACGCCATACGACCTGAACTCTATACAGGTCAGTGGCCAATGACGTTGTTTACCGAACAGCTTGAGAGATGCACACATGCCCGCTGCTGCGATAGAATCCTGGATAGAAGCCGACGAAAATTGCCGATTTTTCCCTTCAAACGTGAGTAATCGCATTGATAGTAAAGACCCCAAAGTGCCTATTTACATTCAATCCTATATATTGCTCATTGGGCCATAGGTGGTGACCAACGTCCTGCAATGCATAATTGGCTCTTGTAATGTAACTTAAGCTTTTACGCCGGGATCCCATATTGCCCGCAACACCCTTGTTGTAGACCTAGGGGGATACAACTAGGTTGCGGTACGAAACTAGTTGCGATTCTGTGATAGACAACTCACATTCGATGGGATAAGCCAGGGTACCCAGGGGCCCGGGCATTTTTTGGAATAGGTGCATAATTATTTTCTCACTAGTTGACTGCACTTGCAAAGACTTGAGAGCTTCCAGCATATATCGATTCGGATCATGAACTCTTTTCATTTTCACTGAGTGCAGGCTGAGGATGCTTAAAAGCAAGGAATCATTTTAGAACCAGTCATGTGCTTTGCCTGGTTTAACTTTCCACCCATTTCTAGTCCCCAGATAGTTTGAAGTGGCAGCGCTCTCTGCAGTGAATGCCTTTTCAAATGTTTGAATGCGCACCCCCCCTGCCCTGAATTCGCATGCATATGATGGTAAATATCGGGGGACTAACTCCAATACCTATGCTTTCCCTCAAAAAGCCATTACACTCGCCATACAATGACGGCGTTCCCCTGGCGATGGTGCCAAGCCTCGGGTCACGCAGGTAAACCTTTAAATTTCTATTTCCAGCATGGTCGATTTACAAAATAAATTTTACATCACCGTGCATTTGGAAAAAAAACTTACATTCACAAAATCAATGTTGCATGCACACCTATTAACATACTTTACTCAAGCGAACAAACTGATCAGTTTTAAGTCATTCCAATACAATATCACAATATCAACTATATAACACATTCTATTTGGTATTACTTTATTTAAATTTGGTGTCCCAGGAGCTAATAGAACTAACTTTTGGGTTCTGCCCTACATGCAACAGTGGTGTGCATGTAGGTTTTCAAAGCTACATTCACAGAAGAAAATCCACAGGCATCTGTGCATTTGTGCACCCAGTAATCGAGCACTGTTTCCAGATAATATCGCAAATTTTTTCACGGGCTTAGCATTATTGTTACTGTTTTTCCTTCTACCATGTAAACTTTTTTAAAAGATTCAGATCGGCAAAGGCGGAAAAATTTTTTCCCCCAATATTGGACAAAAAATCGGTTCGACCTCGGACCTTACATGTATACCTGAACTTCAGTTGACTGTGTAACTTTAAGCACACGAATATACTCGCATCGCGCAGGGCGTATTGACCCAGCAAGGTCGATTAAACATCACTGGCGAAGGTATCCGATCGGTTCCGATTTTGTCTAATCTCTTACGTCACCTGGGGCGCGGTAATTGTATTGTCATTAGCGGGAATCATTAGCGCTAATTAGCATTTTCGATCTCTGTACTCGGGTTTATGCAATGTGCAGGTCACTGAAGGTTGGAATCTTTTTGCTTTGGGACTCACCAGCTTAATCTCAAGTAGAAATGTGCAATTTTGCAAGAACCAGGTAACCGATTGACTTCATTTAAACTGTTTTCTAGAGTTTGGTTGTAGTAGGTTCTTTTTAATGAATCTACTTTCTGGGACGTATTCTAAAACTCAAATTTATATTTTTTGTTTTAAAACACTACGCAATTTTCTGGTACATTTAGACTTCTAACCATAAATTCAGTTACATTTACGGTTAGAATATTTGAAAAACATAATTTATATGCCTAGTCCTGATGGATCATGACTAGATTGTCTTACTTAATATGGCTGGCCTGTTATCATAGACTATCTACAAATTTAAGTCATGAACGAGTTTGTGTGTAGTGATATGCCATTTAAGCAAGATACACAGACAGCTTCTGTTCTAAGCTGCAAGTGGCTTAAATAATAATCATTATTTGCAATAAATGTTTAATTGTGAGGCATTCTTGAGAGTCTTCTTCTGCATCATGTTGAATAACCATACTTTTCAAGATTTGAAAGTCACATTAAGAATTTTCAGGTGAAACTTACCCTCTTAGTGTCTACACTGCTGGGCTGCCAAATTTTGCAGCCTGTGTGCACCATGTGTTGACATCAACTTTTTGTGGAATAATTGTAAAGTATG
>JAMKCH010026552.1:0-18228 GCA_023653785.1 Ophioderma brevispina
TAAATGGACTACTGTTTGATTCGCTGTATTTTCTGCCTCAACTTTTTGGTCACCAAAAATATTACATTGAGGTTTAATATTACATATATGTTTGAATATTGAAAAAAAACTTCTGTACATTTTTTTTTTCAAACCAATCATGCAGTGGTACTCTGGGCGAAAAGCCACATTACTGGGGTTTTCGAAAAGAAACGCAGACCTTTTTATCCAGCAGATATTTCCATCGGATTTGCCTTATCTAACCAGAATGATCATGGTTTCCCCAACATCCCTACACAAATTTCTCTTTTACTTTAACATCATTCGTCCAGTCGTGACATAAAGAATGATCCAGAGAACATCAGTTCATCGATCGGCCCCTGGTCCCGAGGCATTACCTACGGCCATCCCTCAAAAACTTCCCGTGTATTCCACCATTTTCCTTGCTACGGACGCGTACCGCACGTGTTAACTGTTTCGCAGTCCCCCCAAGCTCTTGTGCACGTCATCAATTACACTTATTTATAAGAAGGCAATCAAAATCAGCCGAGAACTTTCCGCATGAGTGCTCTCTCTCAAGTGTGCTTGGAAAGATATTTCATCAGACTTGGCTATTGCGTACAACAGCATTTTCCCAAAAATAATTTAATGTGAAGTGCAAAAACACCGTTTCAAAAAGCTTTTATCATGGTATAAATGGTGTTATTGAACATAAGTCAAGTCTTCAACGAGCTTGTTTCTCATGCCAAGTCCAACAGACGGATATTCACATGTTACTTTTTTCGACCTGGAAGACCCTTGATCTGTTTCACCAAGCTTATTAGATAGACACTCGATGTCGAGACTTAATTTTCCTCCTAACATCTCTGATTATATTCAACCTCTATTCAATCTAGAGGGTCGTGTACTCGTGTTGTTACTAGTACTTCCGAGTGGGAATCAACTATTTTAGATTCCAAAAAGGCGTATTCCAGGGCGATCCTTTATCACCTAATTATATTTTTGTCTGTTTAAATCCAATTGTGGAAAAACTGCAGCAAACCGAATCTCTTTTGGCTATCATCATGATACAAACATCCATCACAACAACTCCGTTCGCCTGATGTAATTTCAATCTCATCCCACAAATAAAAGAACTCAACCAACGTCTCCTAAATGAAATATCACTGGACTACATCAATGACCTTAAATTAAAGTCATGTGAAGTGTAATCACTATCTCTTGTTAGTGGAAAACCCACCCCGATTGTATTCAAACTGGGTAACAATGATGTCAATTCTATTGAAAATGATCCCCACAAATTCCTGGGATCTCAATTGTCATTTTCATTTCAGGGAAGCCAGAAGATACATTTGATTACGTAGAATCAAGGACCACCTCTGCACTCGTCGCCTTGAGAGGGATGACAAGCTTCTGGTTAGAGTCCTGCTCTATGAAAGATAACCATAAGGTTAAGATCTATAAAAATTAATCTCCTCCCCTAATGCCGTTTCATCCTCACGGTCCACGACGTGACCAAAACATATCTCCTTGCCCTTGACTCCATAGTTCACAAATGTGTTAAATCTTGGAGTGGGCTACTAGATCGGGCAGCCCCGGAGTTATTCATATTCCACAGAATCTTCTCAATATTAAATCTATCTACCAGTTGTATCTAGATGCCAGTTGGGGCTCATCACCTTTCCTCGATATCTAAAGCGACCCCAAGGTTATACCGCTCTTGATTCCCGCATTGAGATGGGGGTAAATGGTCTAAAGACGTTTTCTGTTTCCACATACCTGTCAAAATAGCGATCGCCTTCTGATCATACCAGCCTTCCAAGAACAGAAAACTTTGGTGACCAGATCCATAAAAAGATGAGGTGACCGAGGGTTGGCTGAACCATCTCAAAAATCTGGTTGTCCAAGGGGCTCTGCTCAGCGATTGCTCTTTGTGGAAATCCGAACCATCTCTGTAAGTCCTTATTTAATCTTCCGAAAGGAATCATGAAATTCAATGCTCAATGCTTTCTTGAATACTCTCCCCCAACGAAAACAACCTTAGTCGTTGGGGAAAAGAATAAATACTAAGCGCACCCTCTGCAGTACCAAAGAAACGCCTTCAAAACGTGCTGAACAACTGTAATCGTGCTTGATCAGGCCTCTATACCGGCGTCATGACCTTTTCTCGCATTATCATGGATACGCTCAAAGAAGTCAGTACCCGTCATTTAATTTTATGGTGATCTCCTGGTGCCAAAAAAATAGGCAGCCCACGATTCCTCCTGACATTCTTCCACTCATCACGGAAGCGGGCCCGATCTTGTGCTCATTATGAAAGCTCACGTCAAATCGTCCCATTTTAAATTGCTCACTGTACCTTTTGAGCCAAAACATCCACAAAGCTCATGAGCGCAAGCTTATAAGTCTGGCGGGTCCTCACCAAATTTTTGCAAAGAACAGGGGTTATGACGCCAAACCCCTCTGTGTTGAGGTTGGTAGCAGAGGGCCTCATTACTTGGATTCTAATGTGTGGTGCTATTCCATCAATTTTTCCCATGTTTTCTAAACAGAGTTAAACCCTTGAAGCAGGTCTCCAAAAAAACTTCTGAACTCACTCAGTCAACGTGGCAATAGTTTGCTCCTATGCTATTTTTTATTCCACATATGACCCAATGAATTGGTCACCGAGCAGGTCCTGGTTTTATTCCATGTGATTCTATTTTTTTCAGTTTCCTTTTTAGGGTTTTGGCCCTTTTAATATTTATTATCTTTTATATCCATATTTTTATGATATTTTATGTTTTGGTGTTATGTATATGTTTAAATTCATGTGTGCAAATGCTTGCGGAGTTTTGAGAAAGGCTTTCAGCCTACTCAACCCTCCTGTCTGTCTTTTATTTGCCCTTTTCAAACTTTGCTGGTATTTTGAATATTGTCAATAAAAAGTGAAATGATGAAAAAAAAAAAAAAAAACCATTTTTTTATATATGAGGTTTTGCATTTGACCTTTAATTACACATGCGGTTTGGTCCTGTCCAGCGACGTTGTATTTCGTATACAATGTTCATTATTCTTCATGCAATCTATAGGTTATACACCACTAACCTGGGTGCCGTAGACTACTTTCTCGCAATGAATGACAGCTAAAGACACACAGAAACGACAGCACAAATTTTCCAAGGCACACCGTATGGAACATACCTCTCCTCTCCTGAAAAACTTCACTGGCTACAGTTCGTAACGCCTCATCTACAAATTGCTCCTACGCGCTAAAAAGTAACAGCTAAAACTCCGACTTATCTACAAAATCTCTAATCTTTCATGATTATCAAAAGGTAGCATGTCCTACTCTCGATCTCATCTACAACAATCTCCCTTACGTACAAGTAGAACTTTACTTGGGACAAGCCTTCTGCACTTCTGTGCCAGCTAAGAAAAAAAAAAGTTGAACAATTACCGTTATCACTTCGTTCATCTCTCAATCTTTCAAGTTTTCAAATCTAAATTGAAAACATACTTATTTCCTAAATAATTGTCTGTGTAAATCAAGTAATTTTTCATATTTTTTATAGCCTTAGTTGTAGCCCTAAATGTAGCCTATGTTTAGCTTAAGGTTGTACTCTATTACCGCATTTAACGCTTTGATCGTTTCGTTTGCTAAGGGCTCTACATAAATGCACTCCAAAAAGTGTTGATAAAAAATGTCCAGCTCTTAAGTGTTGAGTAAAAATCTTAGTCAAAGGGAGTACACCTTACACAAAGCTGAGTATATTTTATTTTACCCCAACAATACTACGCTTTATAGTCAACAATGAGTAAGGTTTACTCAACTTTGACTACGAATTTACTCAACATTAAGAGCTGTAACATTTTTACTCAACATGAGTAAAATAATTTTTACAGTGTGCCATTTATTATTTATTATAATAGCATCTGGAAAAAATGCTAGTTATATTAAGAAAGTGGTGTAATTTCAGGATTGACATTATACAGTAGACTGGTATATTTTCTCAAAGGAAATGGCATTTGGACAGTAAATTTGAGGCAGTTTACTACGCGCTCATCAATTTCAGCTCCAATGGCCCACTATGAGCCGTACCGACTATAGAGCATCTCGTGCTGAGCGTTTAGATGTGCTGTGAATTTAGTGATTCATAACTAAAAAAAACATTTCTGGTTGAAAATATATGTTCAAGATTTAATCATTAATGATTTTTAACTTGCACTTTGATGTCATATTGCTGTATTTCCCCTGTGAGAGTGGTAAAAGTGAAAGAAACGTGATCAAAGTTTGCAATTTTTCCATAGACTACTGTGTATATTAGTTAGTGGTTTTTAAGCTATATGCCGGTGTGAAAGTAATCATAGTCCGGCAGGTATCATAGTCCGGGCTCCATAGATGACAACGGAATAAAGCGTGAAACTAATGTTACGTGAAGAGCTGAATCGATTGCCTTATTGTTCACCATTGTTCCCGGACTGTGAGCCCGGAGGACTATATCTCCTGCCACACCGGGACTCAAAGGCTTGGATTTTTTTCAACTTCAATTTTTGTTTGTTTATTTGTTTATTTTTTGTTTCCCAGTCCCCCTCCCATTTTAAATGTGTTGTTTTTCATCTCTCACCAAATTTAATAAAATGTAAAACATCTGACAACTTGTTGACTTGTTTACATAAAATGTAAAACATCGGAGAACTTGTTGACAAGTTGCTTACCAAAGTTTATATTTCATCATACTTAATGACGTCAAAATTGTTCAGGACAATATATCACTAGTTTCGAATTACTGGAAGGTACATTGTGGCTCTCAATTGTTAGTGTTTGTGTTATAAACTTCAGCAATTAGAACCGTATGCGATAACAATAATATCAATACAAGCATTTGAATAGCGTTCAGAACAGCCCCAGAAAGAACTGCTATCAGAATATTTTACCGCTAGAGGGACAGTTATACATAAAATACGTTATGAACATACCTGACTGTCCAGTCCTAACGTTAGAAGCATGAAGAAGAATAGAAACGACCATACTTGAGGGAGAGGAAGCCTGGCTACAGCTTCTGGGTAGGCTATGAAGGCAAGACCAGGACCTGGATGACATGTCAGGAATGAGCAGTGATTGTCAGTCTGAATCTTAAGCTTCAAGAAATTTAAAAACTGCGATGTTGACAACAATTATGATGCTGGTGATGGAGGCGATGATATTGGAGGTGGTGGTAGGTGGAGGAGACGGAGAAGGTCAGAAGAGGAAGAAGATTGATAGTGTTGCTACAGCTGATAATGGTGTCGCACGACCTCGACTACTTTAATTAAACTGATTACGAAATATGCAGTGCAAGAAATCACTGTAAACTTACAAGACGGTAAAATGCCGTAATTTCATGCCGACTTTTCTTTATTTTGAACGTGAAATAGACATTATAATACAGAATATTTTCAGCATAAAATATGCACTGAACAAGTTAAGGGCACAATAATCCTTGCAGTAAACAATGGCAGAATAACAGCAAAAAATATTAGGCAAAAAAAAATAGTTTGTCTCAGCTTCCCTCACGCATAGCTTTTAAAATTAGATTTAGCTCATAGCTCTATGCGGCAGTTGCGACTTTTATACTTTTTTACACTTTAAAAACTTTTTTTATTTATTTATTTAGGTGATACTCAGTACTTTTTCTTGACACGAAGTATGTCTCAGAAATTAAGAACCAATGAAACCATACAATAAAAAAAGAAAAAGTGGAACTACATTGACTCTATAGTGTGTTTTTTTTTCATTGTTTGAAGTTTGTTTTATGCCTTGAAAACAGAAGAGGAGTACATTGGAGTGGCACATTATAGTGTATTTTTTTCTAAAAACACCACGGCGCAAATTTTAAAAAAATATCGCATAGGTCATAGCTTATTTTGTAAAAAAAATAAATCGTCTGCCGTCGCGGTTTGTGAATGGGGCCAAAGGTCACACGAGGTCACCAAGGTCAATGAGGTCACCAACATGTCACCCCACCCCGCCTCCTCCTTTCCACCAAGTTACATCACCGTAGCCCTTACGGAACTCATACGGCATGCAATACAGGGTGTCCCAAAAAAACTGGTGCAAGCAGATAAACTCCGATTTCTCAAAAACTGCTGAAGCTATGCATTTCATTTTCATGAAGAATGAATATTAATTATACTCTTTTGTATAAATTGTGCAACTCCCATGACAATCCGCCCACGCAAGCTAAAGATATAACGGATTATTAAAGGGCATCTGTTTTTCATCCATTCCAATGGGATTTACACAGCTTAACAATCATTTGTCCTTTGTCTTGCGTGGGGTAAGTGATGTCAACACATTGAGTGTTTCTGCTGTATTCTGGCATACCACTAAGATTAACAACTGCTGAACAACAAAAATTACACAAGAAGAAGTTTATAGATTTATTAAATTGAAAATAGCATTAAAATATAAAACAACGCTATGATTAAAGGGTCCAGCATTTTGCGTGATCCATAACCTCGTCCCCCCTGACTTAGCTAAACAATGTTAAAATTTTTATATCATCTGAATCGGTAGCCTCAGAATCCTGGTGTGCCAAATCTTACGTGCAAATGTCGGTCGCATCCGTAAGAATTCCGCATTTGTTTATTTTCCTCTAACAACCAAAAAACATCTCATCCGGAACGACAGAAATTACAGCACAGTCAGCCTATGGGACCGTGGGAACAAAAGTGCTATATTGCTCCTAACACATAAACGCAAGATCGGATCACTCAAATTTTTGCGAATAAGCTTTTCCCTCAAGGATATCTATGATCAGAATAAAACAGAAGGTGCTGAATACGAAATGCACCTGTAAGCCTACAGATGATTCTAAACATTATGAATCAGTCACAATCAAAACTTTGCCTTATGTCATTTTGTTATCTCTACTTTGTAATTTCATTATAAATAACATTTCTGCTAAATATATAAAGTTGTAAACTTAATTGGAACCGTATGTTGAATTCATAATCAACTTATCTGGCATTTACAAGAAACAAGAAATTAAATTATGTTAGTGACAGAGAGTCATTTGCCACATACCCTGTTTTGCCTAGCAACTTTGACCAGACCCAAATGTGTAATGACACACCAGATACCATTTGTACGTTTCCCTCATCATTTTAAGGTTTTATAATATTAACACATTGGAAAGAATCTGGCCCATTCATTTTCATTGAACTAATCTAAGAGGATCCCACCTTCATTTATTTATTATCATCGCTACCTTTAACAATTGATTGAATCTAAAATTTCAAAACATCCACGGCTGATTCTAAAATTTGTTAATTAACATGCTTTATTACCCTCAAGAAACGCCTTGACGAATAATTATTGTCAGCTTAAGTTATTTTTATAGATATTATGTAATCATATTTGTTTCAGATACAGCACTGTAATTAATTTAGTAGCATATCACCCTTCAGATTCTTAGGCTTCAGCTATCATTAGTCAATTCACACGATCGAGCCACGAATGTATCTGATACCCGATCACACTAACTGGTGTAAATAATCCCATTGGAACGGACGAAAAACAGAGAGTCTTTAATAATCGTTGATATTCTCTGGTTTTGGTGGCGGATTGTCATGAGTTGCACAATTTATACAAAAGAGTAATATCTACCAATGCCTTCTGAAATGAACTGCACAGCTTCAGCAGTGTTTTGAGAAATCTGAGTTTATTCTGCTTGCACCACTTTTATTGGGCAACCCTGTAATAGTAAGGGTTAACATTTTGACATCCACAGACACACACACGAATACACATACACAACATACAACGGACCAGAGTATCCAGTGCCTTCTGCAATTCTTGCAGACACACAAAAATCATAGTACATAGCTTTTTAGCCCAAAATAAGAATGAGACAAAGTTTTTTTGCTTTATTAACATGATTTTTTGCTGTTAAAAATAAAAAATTCCAGCCTGGATGCATAACCGTCATAAATTTAAAACGGAAATTTTACGGATTTTTACTTAAAACAGTCTAAAATCATACTTCATAATATTTTGTCATGTTTAATTAAAGTTGACGTGAATGGTGCATTTGAGGTTTGTCCCGAGTACTTTCAGGTTTTTACAATCTAACAAAAAGGGTCTCAAAATATGCAGCAAACATGTAAAATACAAACATTTACTAACAGTGAATGGAAATTTACGAAGATTGCTAAGCGAACAGTGCGGGAAAGGAGAATAGGGAAAGAGGCGGAGCCGTGGTGGTGTGAAAAACAATGGTACTCTACATCTGATGTGTCGTACCTAACCACAACTATTATATAGTACCTTAAACTGATTACAAAATATTCAGATTCCCCACCAAATAGAACCCAGCCTAAAAAACAGATGCTTAAAGCGGCACTGGCCCTTTTTTCACAAAATTTGCTCTCAAATGATAGTCGAGACCATTGGAAGACAGAGCTCATTTTACACATAAAAATAAACATACCCCAAAACAGATAGGGAATTGAATATGAGGATAAAGACATCCCAGGTCATTTGGTAGCCAATCTTTTAAGTTTTTCCATAACTTTAATCAACATGTTTGTATTCATGAATATTTTTGCCTCGTCACTCACTGATATACAAACACAAAGGTTTATAGACCGATCAACAGTGGCATATGCGTGTTGAAACATCCGTGTTTCTTGTGGTTAAAACTCCATTTTTTCGTCGTCTGCTGAAATTTAACGTCGCCCCGGCCGACGGCTAAATTATAAAATCGTTCTGTTTACCCATACGGAACATACTGATTTGGTCTTAAATCATTTCGGGTGAGGGCTTTTGTATATAAAAGCCTTACAACCATGGCAAAAATATCGATTTTTAAAAATCTTGATGGCGCACTCTTTTTCAAATGTCCAGTGTCCTCTTTAAACGATCACTTAACACAGTTTTGGAATAACAATTGTAATGTACAGAATCACCATAATACGTTTACGGTTCTACTACCAAACTTGCGTATTTCCCCATAGCGTTACATACAGTTGGTGTATCAATCCACGTTGGATCGGTTTATAAATCATATCAATGTGCCTATCCAAATCTTGCCAAAAGGCAGGCCCAAATGGACAGTGAAGGCCCATGATATTCCCGTCGCACGAAGCGAATGGCTTGCGCATCCGGATTTTTACCCAATATCAAGTGGTTACGCATGCTTACGCCTCAGAAATCGCTCGCTGCGACTGGAAGTATTCTCATGGGCTTGAATCGTGGTTGTTTTCAAATCCGCTAAGTTATATGGTGTATTTTTTTTTCATTGATTAAACATTTCATTGATAAAAAACACGAATATTCTTACCACCTTGCGACACTTCTTCACAGGAATTTGAGATGTCAATAGCCATGAACCAATTACCGAAATATGACAACCCATGAAAGCTACCTGGCGATCCGCCAGAAGATAAGCTATAGTCCAAGATGTCCCTTCAAGAGAAATAAGATACATGTCTGAATATGGAATGTGACGTGCTTTACATTTATTGGGGGAGAGCCATATCTCTTTGCAGGCGTGTGACTAATTTACATGTACAATTCAATGTTACCACTACCATTTTATTCTGAAAAATACGAGTGTTAAAGCATAATCCGTTATTCTTCTCGATCTTCTGATGAAATTTTGTCATAATTTAATTTTTGGAATGAATTCCATTTCTGTTTTGTTTCTGAATCAATCATATCCTAATGACTCCATTGTGTGTTTTTACAGTTATGGGTATTTTTTAAAGCATTCTCTCACGTGCCAAGGTATTTTGCATCTTCTCTTCCGTTTACGACAGCACACCAATTCAAAAACTATGACCTCTTCACAAGGTAAAATTTGTTTAATAGCATTTAGCATTTATACCCCAACATTGTTACATATCTTAAATTTAGCATTTAAACATAAAACTAATTAAAAACCCCACTAATATTTTGGAATTCTAAGGTATAGACTAAACATAGTCTACTCCAGTATGTCTACGCTCTACTTTGTAGATTGCGGTCACATTTCTTGTTTGAAGTTACCTGTCCGCAATTATATGTTGAACTTCTTATAGGTAGGCCAGAGTTAGGAATCAGAATCCACCCCATCCCTTCTGAAATGAGAAGAATACCTGATTGGCGGCATCCTTCGTCTTCCAACTTAAAACGAGAAGAAAATTATAATGAAGGATCATGAATTGGTACCTTTGACCTTGACTAATTCAGAACTTTTGTGTTTATTATTCACATTTCATAATTGCTTGATTGGTTGCTATGGATTGGTGTATACATGTAGGAGATATTTGAATGGATAATACTTGGTGGGGGAGGGGACGGATAACGGCCTGTGGTACCGCACTGGGAAGGCCCAGTTTAAATGACGTCGAATCTTCGATGTAGCATATTTGTGACGTCAAAAGTGTTCAACAAAAATAAAACTAAAGACCGAGTTACAGGCCCACATCTGTGTCAGAAATTTGCCAACGCCATACGATGTCATTAACCATCAGCAGCGAGTTCCTGATGCACTGCGGCACACAATGGCTCCAGGAGTTCGTACACATGTGCCTTACCAACCAGTCCTTACGCAAGATCTGGAGGGGGCTAACATCATCCGCAGCACTCCCCACAAACCAAACAAGCCCCAAAATCCCAAGAACTAACCGTCCTTCAAACTCCGTGAGAGGCTAATCCTGGCCCGGCTGGAGGCCAGTTAGTCACTTCCATCTGCCTGACGAACACGCAGGATTTCAACACCGTGGCCGGAGCCGGTCCCACCATATTGTAAAATCCCAAATGAATATTGAGGGAGCTTTTGCAAGGTATCACAAGGAAGGCGGTCATCTTGAGCTTTGGGGGACCTTACTGCAGCATATGACACCCGTGTGGCAAAGGTCTGACCTCAAGCTTCTCAGGACCACCCGGATCGTCACCTTTGTGGACACAGTCACAATTCAATATTAACGTGCTTGCAAACCGTAGCTTTGTTCTTAACACAGTGGATGGGCCAGCATTCGACTGCCGTCGTTTGAGGAACGGAGTCCCACAAGGATCAGTACTGGCTCCCATGCTGTGTCAATTTGTAATCAGCGATTTCACCCCAACAAACATCATCAATATCCTCACGGCCGTCCGATCCTGCCCTTCCTTTAACTCGGACAGAAGCGGAAGTTGTGACCCTACTGCAGCATTCTCAAACCTGGAGACTGAAGGCTGAGTGAAGCCAAGCCCACCGATACTGCCCTTACCATCTTACCAACCAAAAGAGGATCATCGCCAGCTTCATATCAACCTCAATGGAGCGCCTCTGCTATGCAATCATTTAATCAACTTATCTGGAGTGAACTTGATCGTACAGCTTATTTATCGGCAGCATCTCGAGTAAGTATGTGAAAGGAATACGCCTCCTGGCACCTTGCGGGATCTTCAATGGTTGCTAGCCCATCCCTCTACGCAACCACCGCCCTGGCTCTGGTCAACAGTTCTGTTAATGCCGCCCCAGCAAGATGCACTAGCCTCACACAAAGAAGCTGGACCACGGTAACTCACGACCCATAGGAACAACCATACGGCTGCCTTCGTCCACTTCTTTGAATTGCTACCAGTTCTTTCAGGCACTGCACTCGCAATGCTTCGGAGAGAACATCACAAAAACGCATAAACTGTTGAATAATGCTCTGTTGAAAAACAAGCACCTGCTGCATAACACGTCAAAAGAAATCACAACCAGCTCTCAGACCGAGACTGTGCTCTCATCGATCTTTCTGTCGACACGCTGCTAACTCTCCAGCTCCCCTTTCAACTCTTACAGACATGGAACACTGCCTGCTAGATCCTTCAGACCAGACCAATCACTATCACACCTATACAGAACTCTCCCACCTGGTTGCAACCTTCCACGTAAGGGATGGGTCACCTTGAACATAGTCGCACAGGAGGTCGGGGCCGTTTTTAACAGCAATAATGCACCGATGGGGACATCCCCAAGCCTGCCAATGTGGCTCTTCCATCATAGACAATCACAATCTATTAATGTCCTCCCTTTCGTCCACCATGATGTGACTTCTCAAACCCCAACCAATCAACAGTGATCTGGGCTCCGCCACACTTGCAAAAACATCTAATGAATTACAAGCAAGCCCTACCGCTTGTAATTACCTCACAATGGATATATTGGACTATTCAATACAAGAGTCAATACATCACAAACCTTCGGAATACATTCGACCATGCCTCAATTCAAACTGGTGCCAGACGGCTTCGTTTCTACTCATCCAAATCACTACACTTGTAAGCCAAGATCCCATCAACACTACCCTTTGCTAACAAAGCTTTTTTCTCTTTTTTTTTCCTCTGCGATCCCCACGAATGTGGAAACCAGCTTCCATAACGCATCAAAATTGTTCAAATCGTCGCACTTTTAATTTAAGACACTGTTGAAAGACCACTTTTTGAACTTGCATAAAACCAGTAGGATATATTATAGTCTTTGTATTTTTATATTCCTATTGCAGCGCCGTCTTGCAAATGTTCTTGTCTTGTGTTTGTTTTATCAATGTCAGTGATGATTGATGATTGATTAATGATTTCAAAAGAGTAAGAGCTTTCTCGTTTCTTTAGTTACTCGCAATGACAACAGTCTAGGAATAAGGTAAGCCCCAGTGTTCAAAAAAAGCAGTTTATTGGGAACGCTTGAAGGCAGGTTTATCACCAAAGAACAGGATGCCACAACCTCAAACTGCTTGTTTATAGATGTCTTCGTTCCACATGAGCCAAACACCTCACTTTGTAGAGCCAAGACAGCAAATCTAAATAAGCAAATCTTCGTAAGAGATACAGATAATATGGCAATGGCACCATCACGCAAGTTATTTTCACCGTTAATCGTCGTCCTGCTTGAAGCCATCTAAAGTCCCCTAAATTACTCATGCAGGATACCAAGTGCAAAACACATCAACGTCCCTGAGGAAAAATCGAAAACGTCTTGTTCACTGATGGAGAGTCGTTTTCTTTTTTTTCTTGGACTAGTCAATGATGGATGGGTCAGAAGTTGTAGGTTTTGACCTCGGAGAGGCTCCTTGACAATCTGCATTAAAGGAACATGGAGATCGGTGATGGTTTGGGTTGTATTACGTGGAAAGGACGCACAAAGCTTTCATACCAATAACTGATATATTACACACTGCGCATAGCCAGGGGTGCGGAGGGAGCGCGCGCCACCCTGAGGTTCATGTCACACACATGCAAAATCACCTATTTCGGCTATTCGAGGTCCTTCCGTACCACCGGTGGGGTCCCCTCAAAAGCCAGGTCTGGAAACCCAGTGTAACACTTAATGTATGATGCCTTTTGCACTCCGTTGGTGTATTAAATGAGGTCAATGTGGACCCCTCCCCCTGGATACCACTTGCCGTTGAAATTTACCAAACTTCTATTCAATATGGCGTGCATAAACAAGATCACCTAACAGAAGAATGAAAATCCTTGTACCGACTCAAAATGGCCGGGTCAAAACCACCCGATTTTTCGCGACAAAATTTCTGCCCTCTTCTCCCCGCTTTTCACAAAATTTAGCTCTTAATAGGAGAACATAAATACCCTTTTCAGTTGCTGAACTAAAAGTGTAAAAATTTACTTCCAGTTACAACTTAAGGGGCAAAACACATAAAAACAATAAAAAAAATAAAAAAAATGCTAATTAGCATAAACATTCCATGGCCGATTGGAACTTGTTAACAACAAAATAGCGCGGAACTGATATTATGCATTCCATAAAATCTTTCGCACAAATATTTCCACGTCAAAACATGGGCGCGCGAAAAACTAAATCTTGGTCCACATGAAACCCATTCCTTATACTGGGTGAGTCAAAAACTTACCCTTGATTGTGTCCGCCATTTTTTATTTTTAAGTAACTATGTCTAACATATGTGGGTTCATCTGCAACGCTTATTAATCTTTAATGTGCTGCAAAGATCATTCACATCGGTTAGGATAGACCGAGCTACAAGTCGCTTGAAGAACAATTTCGGGTTTCTTTCTGCTCTGTCCACAGATTCACATAAAATGAACGGCGTTTCAGCGAAGGAAATTAGTAGTGTAGGCTTGTTTATGTAATGATTTTTAACTTGTGTGCATTTCTTTTTTGCTAGGCTGCTTTTTTTGGTGTCCTTGGATAGAGTAGAACTCCCGAAACCAGAAATCGCGCTCTGCCAGGCGGTCCTTCACACCGGTTTTGCAGGGAGGGAGGCTTGGTCGGCAGCTTTACTTGTCGGCCCAGCACTCGGTCAGTATGTGCGAATATCTTCGAGGGTAGGGTAACCTCCTGTGTCACCTTGCTGGATCCTCATGGGTTTCTAGCTCAACGCCCATGCACATCACCGGCCATGGCTCTGGTCTACATACAGCACTGCTGAATATGCGCCCCAGATGGTGGCCATTAGCTCTCCGCGCAGGAGGCTGAACACGGTGCTCTCCGCGAGACATTGCTTACTGGCTCCTTCGTCCCACTCCATTTGGGTTTCCACCAGGCTTTCGGGCAATTGCCGCCTGCAGTGCTTGGTGGCCATCGCACGCATAGCTGGTGAAATAATGTTGGTTCATACTTAAATCAGCATACGGTCGCTGACTCTATCTAAGCCTTTGGAACATTCTTTCAAACTTTTTCACGCATGCGTATGTTTCTGCTCTGGTGCGCAAAGCCATGTTCGAAAGGCTAGCGTGGCAGAACCTCGCCGTGTAGAATGAACCCAAGATAAGGCTCCTCTGTTGGACAGCAGGCGCCTGCTGCACGATTCTGGCGGTGATTGACATCGGCTCGCGGACAGGACTGCTCTCTCGCACCCTTTTCTGTCGACTCTCTGCTGCTGGACTTTATTTCCGTCTCCCCATTCGACATCTTGCAGACATGGAGCACTGCCTGCTGAATGCTCCGGGCTGGACCGGTGCGCTTTCACGCCATGTGGCGGGCTTCCCGCCTGGTGGTTGGTCTTCGTGGGCCGGATTCGCGTAGGGGTCGGTCATTTCGGCAGCGGTGTGCGCCGAGGGGCTTGAAGTCATCTCCGGCCTGCCAGTGTGGCTCTCCGTCGTGGGCTGCGGATCGCGTACTCAGGTGGGTGCCCTGAGCTGGCTCGCCTCCGCCAGTTTCAACCTGTTTAGCGCTGCCTCATATTACACGAAGCAGGTACAATTCGTGTTGTTGGCAGAAGGGTGCTCGTAAGCTATAGAAGTCCAGCTCACATTGTTTCAGTTTTTGTCAACCGAGCAACATATCTACATCACATTTTTGGGCTCACGACAATGTTCTTCATGCCAACAAGACCAGAATCTTTAAGCCTTGTATACTAACTGGAGCAAGAAGCACGACAGCACTTTGCATATCCTGACTGCAGAACCTTTGCGCCTGAGGCAGTAGTAGCGCGTTGGTAAAGGGATTTTGTATTGGCATTCGCATCTAAACATAAGTGAACAAATTGAATTACAAAATGGCAGGCATTTAAGATGACTTTTATCCTTAAAAGAAAACATTAAGACCGCCATCGCCCTAACGGTGGTTTCATGAACTTTTCAAAATGGGAGGCTTGTGCGAACCTTGTTTATTCACGAGGATATGAAGGATGTTGACATCAATTTTACAAACACAGTTAGCACCTGGTCTTCTGACTTTTAGAGGACGAAAAATATGACCAACAGCTGCAGTATCCAATAGCCTTATCCTACTGAATGTGAGTGCGACTCTTACAAGCACAAGCCCTGCAGGTGCTCATCACATACTCTCGGGCAGTTATGACGTCACAGGGACTCCCTCGTTATATTTGACTTATTGTTTGAGTAAACATAAATTGTTTTATTAACATTTTTATAGCCAAAACCCGCGAAAATCGCATGTTTTCTAGCATTGTTAGCTCAAGCGGAATGTTTCCCCATATTCCTCATTTTTCAGCACACTTATGACGTCATAGAGACACGTGCCTTGCTGAATGCTCGGGCAGAAGGGGCAAAGCGGCCTACCAACGATCGCCCCACCCCCACCCCAGCCCACCACCACCACTAACATGGGTGAGGGATTTTGAAAACAAAAGCTTGGTTAGACTGGGTTAATTATCATATTTTTTGAACTCCCATGTAGTTTAAAAACACTACAGGGGCAACATCCGTTGGAAATGGCGTCGTCTCCTTTTGAAATCCAAGATGGCGCCAACGCTTTTCAGGATGAAAATGCGACCATACTTTTCTGATCCTGGACGTTTTATTATATCAATGACATCACAAAGCATCGAAATGATATGACTCCAATTATAGCAAAATCTCCAACGTGCGATGAGGTATGGGAAACGCGTAATAACGATTGCCCCCCCCCCCTCCCACTCATGGCAGGGGTGGTACATAGCTCAGCTTGGATATATTAGATTAATAATCAATTCCTGTACTCCCAGGTATTGAAAACTTTAGGTTTGGCACCAAATTTGACTTCCAATGTTGCTCTCATAACAAAGATTTAGAGCAAAATCCTTTGGAATGGTGGCCATTTTGAAATCCAGATGGCGGCCAACGCTTTTCAGAAAAAATGCGACCAATATTTTTCGGATACTTAGATGTCCTACTCTATCCAATGAACCACAAAGCATCCTTCTGCAGAAAAAATGCAAATATCATAACTCCCTACACTATAGTGTCCAGAAAAAGCGAGCGGGGGGCCATTTATTGACTGCAGAAGAAAAGTGACGCCTATTTAACAACCCAACAACAATCAGTCACAATTTACATCGATGGCCCTGTTAGCGGTTCTACTCCCAATCACCATAACCAATCATTTGAAAAATAAAGTTAACTGATACCTGTATACTTCAATCACATTCAATTCCATCAAATCAATTTTTTTTATTGACTGCAGATGAAAAGTGCGCTATTTAACCCACAACATCTCAGTCAAAATTTACCATCGATGCCTTTGAGCGTTTCTACGGTCCTCATCACTCATAACAATCATTTGAAATGTATCAGTTTTTTGGAGTGAGTTGAATGAATCATACATAATGAGAACCAGCCAATCGGTGACAAACTTTGAGGTTTAAAGTATTGTCTAGATTGTGTAGACCAAAATAGGCAACATCTTGAAAAAGTGTTTCAAATAAATCTTAACATTATCACTGTCTTTTACACATTTAGGATACCACTCACTTTATTTTGACATAAACATAAACATGTCCTTATTATTTTTGGGGGTCTCTGCCTTAGTTATATTTCAAATGGGAATCCGATGATATATAATCTATATTATGTTAATATTCAAATGCAATACAACTCAGGGTCAAAGTTTTGCCCTGTGAGGGTCTTTTTTTGGTGAAAATCCATGGCGGTCATGAACTGGGAAAGAATGGGTGGGTCATAACAGTATCGCAATACACACTGTTGAACATTGTTTAGTACAGCTAATACACCCACATAAAAAACATTTCTTTTCCTTTGCCGTCAGTACTTTCTTCCTCTCCCATTCCGTGCTTGATGACGAACAATATACCATTCGCTGCCCCCTGGTAGCGTTGCGGCGGCCTCTTATCAAGAGCGATGAATAATCCTAGGTACGGAATGTTAGCGGTGAGTATACAACCTTAATAAGACGGAAAATAGAACCATCACCACCACTTATTTCACACAGAGGATAAGGTTGATTATCATATCAGGTTCTATAGTGCAAATTAAAGTGTAAATGGACATTATGATAACCCAATTGCCAACATGATCTCTACAGTGGTGCCGTAGCCAGGTGGGGAACGGTGAGGGGGCAAGTGCCCCTCACAAAAACATCTTGAGGGAAATCCGGTAAATAAAACAACGTTATCTTCATGTTAATCAGCCGCTTTTCGGATTCTTTGGTGGGTGTGCCCTGCGTGCCCAGGAAAATTTTTTGCTTGTGACGTGACATTTGTTTGCAGGTTTGCACTACCGAAAATTGGCCCCCTCGGAACAACCGCGCTGGCTAACGGGCGCCTGGAGTCTCAGATTCACAGACTCGTCTGTATAATCTGGTCTTTCAGGGCTACTACATCCTAAACTTCTATGGGTCAGCATTCATCGTGTGGGCGTGTTTGAAGCAGCATTTTTTGGATGGGTGAATTCCGTCAATCGTCCTGTTTTTTGTTTTTTTTTTTCCGCCATGACTCTTCCATGCTTACTTTGAACTGCTCGGACTCTTGACATCAAATGGCCGTAGCCTCTTTGTATCAATATCCTTTACATGTGCACTTGGGCTTTTGTCAATGTAAAGCCACTATCAAGTC